>DWLZ01000242.1:0-11938 GCA_018251995.1 Urbanus velinus | reverse complement strand
AAAATAAAAGAAGGTGAAAAAAATCTCACCAGGAAGCACTTTTTATTTTCAAAGAATCAATAGTGAAAATTTATTGAAAATTGGTAATTTAATGAAATTAATGAATGATTATGTTATAGTAATTGTGACTTATCTTTTAAATAACTGTAATATTGAAATTGTAATACTAAGTGCCTATAGATTGCATGCCTTGACAGGTAGAACTTGGCGGACCTCTTGTAATACCATCGATCATTTGTACCTATTCACTTACCACCCATGTACCTACCCACGCAATAAAAGAATTTGAATTAAAATTATCATCAAAATGTATGTAATGTTTTATTGTAATTGGTATTTGTAATCGCAAAGTTTGTGATGTATACGATAACGTTTTGCAGCCATATTTTTAAGATAATTTAGTTTAATTTAATATGCCTAAAATTTTTAATTTTAACCGTACTCACATTGCTCACTTTAACATAAAAATGACGAAATGAAACGTGATTAATTTTAAAAAAACATTTTAAATATACCTGCCTATATATAATTGCCTATAGCAAAATTATTTCTACCGCGTGTTTAAGTTCAAGAGTGCATTTTAAATTCTAACAATTATTTTAATAAAAACATTCATATCAAACTCTGAGTAATAAAAGGTACATGTTGTGCATACGTAAACGTCATTGATAGAACCGATTTCAATAGGTCCTAGTCATGTTCGTACATGAAACGTGTTCCCGCATCAATAGCCATAGATGTTCATACAGACGAGCCCGTGTTCCACCGAGTATGCGAAGGACTACACGCTAATTGGGTCAACCTGCTGGTTGGTTGCAAACTGTACGGCTTGGCACAAACAAGTGCGCTACAGAATAAGTCCAATTAACATCCGTATTCGTTACTCGTTGGTGATATTTTGATGTGATGCAGGGATAAAAAGTAGTGATAACTTAATGGTTAGAAACTCAGCCTCTTTTAGGAAATCCGAGCCTCAAATCCCATGCATCATTTTTAGGCAGGCATTTTTGAAAGTTGCTTTCTCAAACGATGAATCATAAAGAAACCCATTACCAGCCTGAGAATTCTTAAATAAAATTGAAGTCTACCAAATCACACTTGACTAGCGCGGTAAACTACAAACTAAACCCTTCTCATTCTTAGACAAGACTTGTGCTCAGCAGCAGCACAGTAATGGAAAGACAACAATGAATACCGATTCTATTTGATTAGTCTGTCTATGGCGTGTAGTGTAGTTCAACCACAACTTGCGGCGAGACAGTCTGTACAAGCTCTTACTATTGTAATGTCAGTAGATCACTCAAAGAGCCCCTTTCTCTCTTAAGCTCCAGGTTCGTTAGTCATCAATGAATGATTAACTATGTAGAATGCACAACTTTGTTTAAAGCCTATCAATACGATCAAAATACTATTTTATTCATAAACAAAACTTTATGTTATTCATAAAATTGTAATTTTAGACGAGCATAAAGTATAATTAATAAATGTTCATTGCCGCCGACCAATTATTCACTCGTGTGAACAATTTTAATTATCTGTTTACCAATTTGAAATGCGTGTAACTTACACATACAACATTATTGAAACCAAAATGCAGCAACGCTACAATTCTGTTCAAAACATTTACCTATATGTATCCCTCGAAGTATTGTCTCCACAAAGGGTTGAAATTTGTCCTTGAAGTAAGTTACAATATTCAGCCAGTCTAATTGAAATACTTCTTTCCAGGTATGCGAATTCTAGTAATGCTCCTACTAGATACGTTACCGATGCTGGGTAATGTCTTACTGTTATGTTTCTTCGTTTTCTTCATATTCGGCATCGTCGGAGTTCAATTGTGGGAAGGAATCCTGAGGCAGCGATGCGAGCTTGTGTTACCACCAAACGTTCTTCGCCCCAAGTACGTACATCTATCATACAATTTTAAAGAATTTCAATGAATTTCGTTCAGATGAGCCTGAAGAATACAACTTGAATAACATGAATATGAATACAGATTTAAGTTCCACGAATGAAAAGTATAAACGAGTTTTCATTTTGAACCATTTGCTCGAAAACGCTCGTCTTAGCGGCACGTCCCATCGCTAACGTTGACTGCATGCAATATTTAACGCTTATATTCACGACGGGTATCCACAGCTGCTCCATTCCATTGACATATTTACTTACCATTCTATACTGCCACGACTAACATAACGCGCATGTCAAGATAATCAGCTTAGTCAAGTCATAACCACACTTAAATATTGCATACTGTCAACACACAGGTTTGGTACAAGCATGAGGGTTCATTTATAAGGCTAAAAGTTTTGGACGGTAGTGATCTTAGCCTACAAACATGTAACTTGCCACATGACATGTTTCGCGACATAACACAGAGTAGTATTGATGAAAATTAATCAGTTACGAGTATGTTTGAGTATAGATTTTTGAATCAGGTAGATACGAGACTATGAAAACTAGACTCATGACACTAGTAAACAGTTAACATAAACATATAAAGACGTGACATAAGATGAAAAAAATCGTTTTAAAAATCGTTAAGTTCGTTAACTTATGAAAAGCATAAGGCACGTCTTTAAATGTTGACCATAATAAACTAATCGTACTTATTCTAGCATACTTAGGGACATACATAACACCCATCACCATTCCTCAATTTGTTTTCCAGAGACCTGTCTGAATGGTACAGAGTGCGCGTCAGACTCAACTCGTAAGGATTTCGGATTCAAATAAGTGTTTCTATTACGGGCATTGGAATATGTTGTATCGTGTACCTTCACACATCTGCCGTCCAGATGTGCTATCATTGCTTCCGTATAAACTGGCAGTTTTGTCCACAAATAAATTTTTCATGACCCACCAATTATTACGACCCTTTGTCATTGTTGAATGAAAAGAACTGCCAGTTTATTTCAAATGGATAAAACATTTGGGTAGTTCTGTCTACTTCAGTTTTTAATGATATTTTTGTACACACTTTCCAGTCAATGTTATTTCGTCTGAATTACTCTTATAGCGGTCTAAGCCAATACACATAACGCAGACATATAATGCAACACTTGTATATAAATAAACCTACAAAAACATCATAATATTGTATGATTAACCAGCAAATAACATACCAGCCATAAAGATATTATTAATCAATTGTACATAAACATTAGCACGTCAGTTACTAATGACCATGTAAATAACATTTCTTGGCTTGATTGATAATTTCGTTTATTCGCCTGTGAATGTTCTATGACAGTTATCGTGGCTGATGTTTTCTTTATTTAGTTTGCCGATGCTTTTGAACACGAAAAGCATTTCATTTCAAAACATCCAAAAGTGAATTTGTGATGGTAAATTTCAGTTTCGATGTATGTTGACCTCTTTTAAAATGGCAATAGCATCGTACACAAAAGTTAAAGACCACAATAATGCTCTTATGGCGATCATCAAGTGAACAAGGTCGGTAACGGGCAGCCGCTGAAATGACGTGGGTTATGGCCTACGGTCATGTTCCGGCCGTACGCCCGAACCGACTACTGCCATTAAATGATAACGACAAAGAGGCTATTGACGTTAATCTGCTCATCTTCTAATGTTCACCTCACTTTTCCAATACTCCTTTATCAGCACGAGCCCATTCAGGAATATCTAATTATCTTCCCACTTTAACTCTTCCCTCGGCTTTCATTGTTTGCATGCGATCGTCGTAGATATTCCCTCAAATAATTTCATTAATCGCATGAATGGTAACAGTACCTGTTTTAATTAATGCGTTGAATGGCTATTTAAACCTCATTTATTTTAGAAACGTACTTACCTTAGATTGTCGTAGTTACCTGAATTTAGTTCAGAAACATTTGAATGTTCCTAGTGATAAGTATTCTACAAATCATATCCAACATTACGATATAATTATTAATTGCCCATTTTCAGCAAGTTTCAATTGACCCATTTAAATAAACATCAGATCTTTCACAAATCTAATCCACTTATACTGACAAACATTTCACTCCATGAAAATACTAATTTCGTAAGCAGAGCTAAAACATAGTCATAAGAATCATAAATCGATAATAAATATTTCGTGTTGCTAATAAAATTTATGGTTCAGATTTATAATATTTTATCCATACAATAATGCCCTGAATTTAGAAAACTAAACTAAGTTACACTATTAAGAAATGTACTAACACAATCTTTGCTCTACACAGCATATCATTGCACTACGAATTCTCCAAAGAGTTGGATTATATCTGCACTACTCCCGAAGACAGTGGTATGCACCTTTGTGGTGATTTCCCTCCATACCGTTACGGCCCGCTGGTGTGTAACGAGACTGCCAGGGAATTCTCGTACAATACACCTACGAATACGTCATGCGTGAACTGGAACCAGTATTACACCAATTGCACCCAGCGGGGTCCAAATCCATTCCAAGGAACGATCTCCTTCGACAATATCGGTCTCGCTTGGGTGGCTATATTTTTAGTAAGTATACCTTCATAACCAAACGTCGCAACTGTTATTTTGTATTTGTGTTTCTATCTTTAGTTCTTGGGATTGATTTTATTTGCTCTAAATGCGTTCGTTGTTTTGATTGATCACCAAAAATATGTACTGATATCGGAAAATCTTACTTCACAGAAATAAATAACTTTGGTCAACGGGTATATTATCAATGAATGTAATATTGTATGCAATTTTTACTTTTAGGTAATATCTTTAGAAGGTTGGACAGATATTATGTATTACGTGCAAGACGCGCACAGTTTTTGGGATTGGATCTACTTCGTACTATTGATTGTTGTAAGTCACAAATATATTTTTTATTTAGAATATTTGGTAATATCAACAACTGCAAAATCATCTGATTTTTTTAAATAAATACATTCTCTAGCAAAAGTATACCTAAATCGTAAAAGATTTTTCTTTTCAGATCGGATCATTTTTCATGATCAACTTATGCCTAGTCGTTATAGCGACACAGTTCAGTGAAACTAAAAAACGTGAGATGGAACGTATGCGAGCCGAGAGGGCCCGCTTTACTTCTTCATCGACATTGGCTTCGTCCACCAATAACAGCGAACCGGCTACATGTTATGCAGAGATTGTTAAATATGTTGCGCATTTGTGGAGAAGATTTAAAAGAAGAATGGCGAAAAAGATTAGGTTTGCTTTTGATTCTATATTTCTACAAGTCCTCTAGAATGTTTAACATAATTATTATTATTAGTTTTCCAATAATAAATTAAAATTGTCTGTTAGTAGATTGTTTTTTTACCGTTAAATCTCTTGATCAGCAAAGATCTTATATAACAAGGTCAACTTGAGCAACTATGTTAGTCAAGATTGAAAAGCTCTACGGGTAGAATTTATAAATCAGTTTTGCATGATTTTATAGTTTTCGGAGCTATTTCCAAGTTTGTATTTCATTTATCCGTTAGTGGTTTTGGTTTAATTAAAGAGAAACCCTCGTAGAATATTATTTATGAAAGTTTAATAATAATAAAATCAAACGTCTCATGGAATAACAAGGTACTTGTCTTAAGTCTAAAAATTAATTGTTTATCTTATAATAATTGTAACACGTGATTAAAAATAAAGTTTTAATTTTTAGGGTATATCGGTATCATCAAAGAGCACAGTTTCGATGGCGAAGTCGAGAAACGCTACAGTTGCCTGCAAACAAACCTAAGCAACATCATCCCTGTTGTCCAAAGATGCATCCCCAGGTAAAATCTAATGCATGCTAGTAAGTAGCCAATATTAAAGTAAGAACTATTGTTACTGTTCAAGATAAGCTGAATGTTATGAATCAGTTACTGATCTGAAAGATTTTGAAGAATTAAACAAAATAACGTTTAAGTTTATTCAAAACTAGCTGATCTACGCGATTTCACTCGCGTTTAAAAAGTAAAAAGAATTACATATTTAAACATAAATATCATCCCGCTCTCCCGCAACGCGCGTGGA
This sequence comes from Urbanus velinus, assembly GCA_018251995.1. Taxonomy (NCBI): domain Eukaryota; kingdom Metazoa; phylum Arthropoda; class Insecta; order Lepidoptera; family Hesperiidae; genus Urbanus; species Urbanus velinus. The sequence goes on along the minus strand of DWLZ01000242.1, from coordinate 5,968 downwards.
GCGCGCGCTAATAGATTTTTCAAAAATTAAAGTAGCTCCTGTTACGCCTTAAATCTTCAGCTATCTTCCAGTGAAAGTCCCGTCAAAATCGGTCCAGCCGTTCAGAATATTACCTCAGCCAAACAGATAGACAGCCAAAAAACTTTTAATTGCATTTTCGTTATAGGTATCATGTATTTTCATATGCATTGAGTAAAAAAAATATTTTGAAATCACAATCAGACACTTTAATTTTATCTATTTGTATAGATTTAAAAATGTACTTTAAGAGAGTTTTATACCAAATTCAGAACAAAACCCTAATATCTTAACGGTATTTAATAACAGTTGTATACTACGAAAAACACGTTTCAATTTAAGAACTGTTCGCAATATCTTATTATCTCGACTATTCTACTATTAAAAATAAATCAATTTCAGAATTTCACCCTTTGATATTAGCTGTGCAACAGATTGAGTTATTTTCTCAAGAATTGATAACATTTTACTTTACTGAAATCCAAAATTGGATTGATGCTTTGACGTTAAACCCGATTTAGAATGAATATATTGAACTTTATGTTATTACGTTTGGCTTAATGACATTCATAATAATAATTCTTCCATTACTTAATACACTTTTTATACAACACTTAAAATTATAGCAACTCATGAAGACCTCCATATAACCCATGTAAATGTTGAATAGCATTACTATACCAATTTATAGCACGAATATGCTACGAATATTATTTATATAAAGTGTTCTTACGCACCGAAGTCGTCAATTTGTCTTTTGTTATCCTCCTTCACCTTCAGTTCCTCACCCTTGTCAGCTCCAGGGTTTGTTACAGGGTAACGGCAAGGGGGACGAGGGGGGTGACGAGCCCCTCAGTCGGCCCAGCCTGTTGCGCGTACCCTCCCTCTCGGCCGCTGACCTCGAGGTAATGTTGAAAAATAAAACCCAATTAAAGACAATGGTGAAAGGAATATATAATATTTGAAACTCACGAAATTCGGCGTTTCAATCTGAAATATTCATTTGGAATTAGATACGGATTTAGCTGTAACCGTAAGTGATGAAAAGAACAATGTTAACACTATTCAAAATGGGAAGACAAAATGTTTATTGGAGACTATGAGGTACAATCTAAATTGGAACCCATAAAGTGTCATGAAGACACTTCCAATTTTAGTACAAAGAATACTTTAGCAATTTTGAAAACAAAAAGACTATATTACCATTGAATTGTGTTCTCTAATAACATTTTTAATACACAGAATGCATCAAATCTCTCGCTGCTATCACCACCGTCACTGGCGCGACGCCGCTCGTCAGTTATGTTCAGCGATACAGTTCTCCTACATGCACCAAATGCACAACATGTGGCACATCCTCATAACGTATGTTCATCTGAAAAGATGACACAAACAGGTAACTACACATTTTTCTCTTTATTTAAAAAATGATAAAACAATAATAACATGCTCGTTTCAAATTCAATTCTTTATACTGTAACTATCATTTTAACCTAATATAATCGCACCCTCGATTCAAACTTTTAACACGTTCTGAATCTTGCTTAATCTTGTTCAAGTCTTGTGGAGCCTCTGTTAAATCATTGCAATTGGAATATCTTAACATATGCGTAAATATTTGTAGATTCATTGTGCCAACGTGACTGGCTAAAGAGCCAAAGTGGTGAGTCTAGAGACAGTAGATCTAGACGCGCTATTAGACGGGCATGCGCAATCTGATCTTCTAACTTCTTACTCTTCCACTATCTTTCTACAGGCACTTCCCTAAATCTAGACCTCACTAAAACTGTCTAGATATTTTTACCTTCTACCTCTATAGCATAGGATAGTACCAACTCCTCAGCTTTCAAGTTTAATAGGAAATGTGTGTTCAATGTATTTTTTTATCTATCGATGTTTAACCTTAAAAGTATTGAAACTTAAATTTTCAAAAAAAATAACGTCAGAAACGAAGAAGGCACTAATATGGTGAAGTAAATAAAATAAACAATGTCAAACAAAAAAAAATAAAAGAAAAGATACTTTTAAGGTAATTAGAGACAATGCAATTGAATCTAGTGGAATTGCACTGTAGTGACACTAATTTGGGGGCGTAGAGTTCGATCTGCCGGCAGGCGACACGGCGGAGGAGCGCGCGGCGGCGGGCGGCACCATGTCCTGCCAGGAGCTGCTCGCGCTGTCCGGCGCGCTCTCGGCGGCGTTGCCGACTGGACAGGTGGCTTTAGACTCCTTCTTTGAAGAACTCACTAAAGGGATCAGTAAACGAGCTGGTGAAGAGAAGTCGGATACGAAGGTAAGTGAAAGACTAGAAGTGTTGTTCTTATCTGTGTACTTTGTAAATCACACGAAAACAAAAAGCTTTGAAACATGTGTTTTTTTCTACTTAATATGGAAGATGATAATAATAATTATTTACTTAATGATATTTTAATAAGAAAAAATTAAATTGAAATAGAACAACTTATTACCCCTTTTTGTTAAACAGTTATTTATTTAAGAATGACTTTGTTATTAAATTATTACTTTCATTTGCAACTTGCATTTTGACACTTAAAATAGGTACTAACTTTAACAATTATTAATTTTATTTCGCTTTAAGTGTATATAACTCTATGTGATACCTTTATTATCCTTTTGGATTAAAAAAATGACACTGGGTATTACATTGACGTGACAGAACTTCACCACAAAAAACGTATTTTTTCCCTGAGTCAACATAAGAACAAGTTTTCCAAATAAGTACCTATAGCTACCTATAGACAAAATGTAGTTACATCACCCATTTGGCAGACTTATTTCCCTAACTTAGTACCGCAAAACCAGTTAAGTCAATTAATACATCATCACTTCGTCATCGATTGCTCTCAAAGGCGGTAAAACCCAAATAATGACGTGTCAAAGGATATCATCTAATTAATTGTCACGCTACAATTGTTCTTATTACTAGGACAGAAGCACTATTATTGCTTGACATTTCTCTTAAGTATCGTTTACTGGTAGGATATTTTAAAGGCTTCTTGACCTTCATTAATTATTATAAAGGCCGTTTTGGGAACAGTCATAGCTCGTAAAGGTGTGGTCAAGTCAATTTAACGTTTTTTTAATTCATCTACATGGGATGCATAAGGCATGACTTGTATTTTTAAGTCGAAGAGAGGTTTTAAAAGACGCTGAGTTTATTTTAGGTAGGTATTTATTGAGTGTATATCAAACTAAAAGTTGCGTAAGAAAACTTTAAGGACTTTGGTAGGTATACATGCAACGCACATGCCTACGGATGAGCAAACAGAAACTCGTTGATTATTCAATAAGTTAAATAATAGCTAACGTTACATTTGCTATGGAAATATTTGAAACGATAACTTTAATGTGTTTTAAAAATAACGTTTTCTTTGAAATTCTTATTTGCACTAGTCTACTTATTGCTAATAATTCTTACGTGTGTATGTACAAGTAACCATTCCCATTACATTGAATCAACAAGTATGTCTCATCTGACAACATCTGTGCTAACAACGCACACAGGCAAACAAACTAACACACAACAACAAACATATCGGTAACGTTTAATTTCTGCAAAAGTCACAAAACGTACAGTTTGCGAGTGTGTCCCTTTTAAGGCGTCAACGTGGGTACAACGAACTTAGCTTAGATCCAATTTTCCTTCTACGATTATGTGACATCATGCGGTCCTGCAAATGACAAAACATGTCAATCTTGGGTTTTTATACTTTATTTTATTAATGTGTTACTTGAGTATGGTATTCAATTTTTTGCTTGCAATTGACATGTGACTCTTGAATAATGAACAATACAGTTTTATTTTAAGCAAAGATAAGAATGTTTGCAAACGGGTGTGTATTTGAAGCTAAGTGCGTGTTTTACGTATAGAATGTTTTATGGGTAGGTACTTCTCATGCTGGGGCGTTTTTATCGGAATATATTACCAAAATATTTAAATCTTATCTTACTAAAATTATAAAGCTGAAAGTTTGTGAGGATGGATGGATGGATGTTTGTGACTATATACCATTAGAACGGCTAAACGGTTCTGGATGAAATTTGGTACAAAGATAGATTATGATCTGGAGTAACATATAGAACAGTTTAATTTTGGAAAAAAGCACTACCGCGCGCGCTACGAGCTGCAGCCGCCGTCCCGGGAGAGTGGGGTGTTACCAATGTTTTGATATGTATTCCTTTTTACTTTTTTAACGTGAAACCGCGGGCATCAGTAATAATGCTTGTATTTAATAATTACAGTTAACGTTTTAACTTCTTACATAAAAGTTATTCTCCTGCTCAGGCTCTATATCTTTTTCGCGAGTAAAAATAATTTGTTTATTTTATTCGATCATTTTATCGATAAAATAATTTGATCTTGACCTGATTTGAATATGAATAATAAGCTAACGTGGTTCGGTGAAATTCTCAGTAGTTTCCGTCTTTATGTCGTGACTCAGAAAAAAAACTTGCGACTCATCGCGCAATTAATTATCGTTGTTATAGTGACATGGTCATATGCACGTAGTCATTTTAGCACTTAAGTAGGTTTATTTTAAAATAGGAGTTAGGATAAAGAGTTAAAAAACACACGTAACAGACCCCAAATGAGGTAATAATACTAAGAGAAATTAAAAAAAAAACTGCCTTCAGAAAAAAAGAAAATAACTACAAAACGTGTAGTTATTTTCTTTAAATAGGAAGTATGTTAGTTGTCATAAAATTTATTTATTACTACTCCAAGTAAAATACCATAGAACTATTTTAAGATAAAAAAAATGTAACCAATTAGTTAACGGACTAATATTATATATTTTTTAAATTTGAATTGTAGTAAAATACCGCTTTTCTCGTTACATAGAAAGTGAATCATCCAAAAATAAATTGTTCTTAATTCAAAATTCAAAACATGGCTACTCATTGATATATTCGAAATTCGAACATTTTAATTGCAGTTAGGTCTGTAGTTGCACGCACAACAAACATAAAAATTATTCAAAATTGGCAATTTATTATTCCCACACAGACATCCCTTGATGTATTACCGTGAACGAAATGCATTTAAAAACCTATTACTCTCTACATGGTATCAGTATGAATCTTCAATTTGTATGAAGAAAGAGCATAAATCGATTAAACGATTATTCGGTCGCAAATAAAAATCTCACTCGGCCTTGCGATTTCGGTGAATCGGTATTAAATTTTTTTCTTTACATTCTTATCATAAGATTTGTACGCCTACAGATTTTTTAGTTACCACGTAATATAACGTTGAAATTTAATTTAAATTTCATCAGTCAACTATTGAACTGAATTTAGCATTTTGATTAGATACTCGTAACACTTAAGCATCTCATACTTACTCTATCACTAGTTTTTTTCCGAAACTGAAATGTAACTCATCGTAAAATATGATAACTTTAAAAACTTTCAGTTTATCACTACACAAATGCCAGATCACCTTGTCATTTGATTGCAAAACAGTGTCGAAGTAATTTGCAAACCGCTTTCCGTGACCAAGTATAAAGCAATCAGCGTGTTTGAAAACTTTTCTGTCCAAACCGCCTGAGGCGCCGCGCAGTAATCAATATAAATCAATTTAAGAGCAAATACATCGAGCCCTTACTTCCGTGGGCTATCTGTCTTCTTCTGAAACTGTATCTTAGGGCTGTATTAAATCAGTTTAATCAATCATATTTTTTTGTCATCTATTATCATATTTACTACGTTATTTTAACATTAAAAACAAACAGTCAACGCTGAAATTAAAACACCCCCGCTTGTAGCTTTTACCGCCGATATTACCTTTTCTAAATCTCGAATACGGCCAGCTAAATAGTCAACATAGTCTATACAAATAAATAAAATTGAAGTGTCTGTTTGTGATTTCGAAATATCATATTTTACCCAATTCATATGAAGGTATATACGATACCTATGAAGAAAA
>DWLZ01000241.1:0-11951 GCA_018251995.1 Urbanus velinus | reverse complement strand
ATAATTTAAAGTCGTACGGAACACAGAAAACGTAAATCAATACAACAATAACTACGTTTCGACAAAATCCGTTATCTGACGACATTCTTGTGTTGAGTATGTAATGTCATACAACTTGTATGTAGATCGTCTGCACGGTATAAAAATCTATTTATAGCAGGTCATATAGATAAGTTTATCCTTCAATATACAAAAAGTAACAGTTACAAGTAATAAAACATTCTATACCTATTTTTTTTTACTTCAGTTTAAAAAACAACAGTATATGTGCAAACGCAATTTGTTACGTTACAAACGTTACAATTACAATTATCAGCTTTAGGTTTGCAGCCTTCTCGCCTCGCATGTTACGTAAAAAATTTAACACAACTATGTAAAACGTTGTCGTGTCAACTCTCGCAGGTAGCGGCGAGTGCGCATCGACGAGCGCGCACGTGTCGAACGGCAGCGGCGGCGGCGGCGGCGGCGGCGGGCCCGTGCACTCGGCGAGCGGCGGCAGCCTCGCGGGCGGCGTCATCTGCAGCGCGCGCACGCCGCGCGACGAGCGCCACGTGAAGCACGAGCCGCACCACCACCACCAGCCGTGCCACCACCAGCACGCGGTGAGTCACCACCGACAAGCATTATTATTAGCGCTAGACCTGATGTCACGTATACTACCATCAGCCGTACAACCACCAGCACGCGGTCTCACCATTAGCTATGTCCCCACCACTACTCTGAACAGTATAGGTCGGGACGTGACGCAGGGCAATGAACAGATATCATGAGTACTATAAGCCCTGTAAAAATCATCATAATGGTGAATCACCACTGCCGTTAAATAATTCAATATGTCTACCTGCCATCTGCTGCCATCATCAGCACGCCAATACTGAGTAGAAAAGTGTCATCGCCAGCCTTAACGTTACTAGGCGGAGCTAGGCCGTATAAAATGTAACCACTAACTGTGGCACTACCACTGAAAGTATGATACTATCATAATTGCAACCATAAATAAATAAATCAATAAATAGCCTATACGCTTATTTTGCGACGGATTAATACACTTCACTTCAAACAACAAACCTAACCTCACGTTCTCCTCCCAGCCACAGCAACAACAACAACAGCCGCAACCGCAGCAGCAGGTGGCGCAACCGCAACAGGCGCAACCGCAGCAAGCGCAACCGCAACAACCGCAGCAACCGCAACCGCAGCAACGGCAGCACGTGCCGGCGCCGGCGCAGGCCACGCCGCAGAGCCAGAAGAAGAGACTGCTGGCGCTCGCGCAGCAGGAGGCGCAGCAGGCGAAGCAGGAGCAACAACCGCAGGACACTTCGCATCACTACGCTGTACGTACATTCAGTGACTAGTACTATTACTATACTAGTAGTTCTATCTTTTATTATACTACTACTAGTACTTAGGAGTAACATAGATCCTACTACAATCTTGTGTTCTTGACGACATTCTTGTGTTGAGTATGTAATGTAATACAACTTGTATGTCGGTCGTCTGCACGGCGTAAAAAATCTATTTATAGCAGGTTATATAGATAAGCAGGAGCAACAACCGCAGGACACTTCGCATCACTACGCTGTACGTACATTAAGTGACTAGTACTATTACTATACTAGTAGTTCTATATTTTACTATACTACTACTAGTACTTAGGAGTAAGATAGATCCTACTACTACTATTTTACTAGTAGACGCGACACAATCGTCGAAATTCGACCAAAATTAAAACCAAAGAAAAACTTAACTTGATACAGAAAAATAAGCTTTTATATGTACTGTGTGTGTTATTTTTACTACTTTACCTCACCCTTAAAACTGTAGTCACACTACATTACTACTACTACACTAAATGTAGTCACACTACATTTTTATGGTCCTTCGATCCTTGAACTAACAGTTAATTGGACCTTCGGCCAGGCGATACAGTTCGGTCGAAACTGAAGGAAATAAAGAAACACACGTTTTCTATCCTTCATAAAACGCTTTTCGCGGAACACACGGTTGAGCGTTTATCGGTGACTTACGGTCGCATAGTGAACAGTTGTCTGTAATTGACTCTAGAACGGTGAAAATTTAAACTGTTTAAATGTGCATTGTGTGTGCGGACTATCGGAACTCTAGTACTGGCTGGCTGTAAAGCGGGACTTCATCGCAAGGCAAGTGCAGCGGGCTATCAGAACTCTACTGCTGGCCGGCCGGAAGGCGGAACTTCATCGCGAGGCAACGGCATCGAACGTCAGCAGCTAACAAGTTCTTTAAGTTTGAACAACTATCAAGTAAGGTCTTGCACTACTATTTACATATAAGACATCATGGAGAAGTTATTAGAAAACCAGAGTTCTATACTAGAATCTATCAAGCAAACTGAGAGAAATTTCAACAAAGACTCTGCTAGTAGGAAAACTCGCGAGTACTTAAATGAAAGACTCAATAAGTTGGATAGGCTTTGGGCAGACTTTAGAATAAATAACGAGAAATTAGCTATCTATGAGGACATTAAATATCCTTATTTTGCCGAAAATCAATTTCAAAAGGCAAAGGAATACTTTGTTTCTGTACGTAACAAAATAGAGTTCTTTACAATAGGTGAATCGCATGACAATGCTGATAAATCCGAACTTCCCGGTCCATCTAAAAAAACACAAACTTTATTACCATCTCCCCATATACCGTCAGCATCTACAATTCAACATTCCGGTCAAGTTGTAGAATTTCTTTCCTTGCAACGCACCAATTTTAGAGCCTTTAAACGGTTAGTGGCAGGCATAAATGTAGAACATATTTCTGATAAGTGGGAATTGGAAGATGAGTTAAAGAATGTTCAAAGTAGATGGAAGGCTATCGATTCCTTACACATGCAAATCGATAACTTACTCCAAGGGTCAGATTCTGACTATGATGATGAATTTTATTATTACGAAAATTCATATAAGACAATTAAAAGAGAACTTAATTATAAGTTAGCTTCTACAGCACATTTACAACAGTCCACACCACAGTTGGACATTCCTATCTTTACTGGTAAGTATACTCAATGGCCTACTTTTTACGATCTCTTTTGTGAAACCATTCATAATAACAATTTACTGACCAAATGTCAGAAAATGCAGCACTTAAAAGGTAAGTTGAAAGGTGAAGCCGAGCGCCTCGTTCAACATCTCCATATATCAGCGGACAACTACGACACTACTTGGGAGCTTCTGGTGCACAGGTATAACAATCCACAATTACTATTTACTAAACATATTGAGATGTTTTTATCGCAACCGGTCATGCAAAAACGAACAGCGAATGACATTAAACGCCTGTATGATACCTCCATGGAAAGCATACACGCCATACAAAATCTAGGTATCGATACCACGACGTGGGACCCCTTGTTGGTGCATCACATATGTAAGAAACTCGATCCCCTTACATTAGCAGACTACAAGGAGTCACGCAAATCCCCACGTGAGTTGCCGTTACTTGCTGAACTAATGGAATTTTTAGAAAGTAAGTTTACTGCTCTTGAACCTATTCAGAGGAGAGAGAGGGATCCCATAGCCATAGGAAAATCCCAATCTTACCAACGAATGATGCCTAACTTTAAACATAATCGAATGCAATATTCTGTTTCTAACAACGAGGGAAAATTTCCCAAGCGCGGATTCCTAAGTTCAGCTTGTAACACGTGGTCATGCCCTTATTGCAATCAACATCACGTTTTGTATAAATGCAATAAATTTAATAAACTAAAACCAGACGCTAAAATGAAAATAGTTAAGAAATCAAATATTTGTCAAAGTTGTCTTTATAAACATTATGATAACCCGTGCACTTCTACAAAGAAATGCAAGTATTGTCAAGGTGATCATCATACCGTATTACACGAAGCATTCAGCCACGTGTCAATGACGCCGCGTACTTGTGTACCTAACGTTCCCAACAACGAGGGAGCGATAAATGCATTAGGTTGTAATGATACTAATAACCAACATACAGTTAGCCACGTTGCTTCCGATGACGAGGAAATATTACTGACCACTTTGTCGCTGCAAGTGAAGGCCGCAGACGGGACATATGTCACATTACGGGGCCTCCTTGATCAAGGTTCACAAATATCTTTAATATCGGAACGTGCGGTTCAGATATTAGGCCTTACAAGACAACGTTATCAAGGAACCGTATCGGGTATCGGTAACGGTTCAAAGCAGAGTAAGGGTATTGTTTCACTTTTGTGTAAATCTATACACGATAACTTTGAATTTGCAACCCAAGCTTTAGTAATAAATCATGTAATTAATAATTTACCTAATACAACAATTACTAGGAGGGAATGGTCGCATCTACAGCATATTCAGCTAGCTGATCCCGAGTACAATGTATCTAGGCCTATTGATCTTTTATTGGATGCTAGTGTGTATTCCGATATTATTATGAGTGGTCTAATTAAGGGACCAAACATGACACCGATCGCTCAGCAAACTAAAGTAGGCTGGATTTTATCGGGCAGCGTAAAAACGTTCAACTGTCACGTAGTCATTAACAATTTGGCAGAGTTATCCCAGTACTGGGAGTTAGAGGAGATTAAGGACGACGCTCCTTCCTCATCACTTGAGGAACAATACTGTGAACAGTTATATCAGTCTACCACGACGCGTATATCAGACGGTCGGTATCAAGTTGCTCTTCCTATGAAACCAAACTATGAACAGAACCTGGGTTTATCAAAATCTAAAGCCATAGCACAGTTTCATAATATTGAGAATAAAATGTTAAAAAACCGAGAGTTTAGTGATAGTTATATTCAATTTATGACAGATTATGAGAAGATGGGCCATATGAAACGAGTTTCCATTTGCAATACGATATCATGTTATCTCCCTCATCATGGTGTATTAAAATCAGACTCTTCAACTACTAAGTTACGTACGGTCTTCAACGCATCGTCCAAGACATCTTCCGGTCACAGCCTGAATGACTTAATGGAACGTGGTCCTAACCTGCAGAAAGATCTATCAAGTCTTATAATCAAGTGGCGACAGCATAAGTACGTAATCACGGCGGACATAGAAAAAATGTTCCGTCAGATCCTAGTCAGGGACTGTGATCAACATCTGCAAAGAATAATATGGAGAGCAGCACCACATCATCCAATGGCTGATTATCAACTAACCACAGTCACGTACGGAACAAAGGCCGCACCATACCTTGCCATGCGGACACTTCGACAGATAGCACTCGACGGCTCTACCCAGTACCCGTTGGCAGCAGAGGCGTTAAAGAATTCATTCTACATGGATGATCTGTTAGAAGGTGGTGAAACGATTGAAGAAGCCAGAAGTCTGCAGCATCAACTTATTTGTATATTGAAGGGAGCGGGCATGAATATAAGAAAATGGTCCAGTAACGTCCCCGAACTTATCGAGGATCTTCCGTCTGACCAGGTTGACACTCCGCTTGATTTCAGATGTTCAGAGTCTAGAAAAACACTGGGAATACGGTGGAATCCAAAATGTGACACATTCACTTTCCAAAATAAATTTGAAGACCTTCGCGATGAAAAACCTCTGACTAAGCGATTATTACTTGGGTACATTACTAAAATATTTGATCCGTTAGGATGGTTGTCGCCGCTTACTATTAGGGCTAAACTATTATTTCAAAAAACTTGGTCAAATGAAGATATTACTTGGGACGATGAACTACCGGATAGTATAAAACGAGAATGGGACCAATTAAAGATAGATTTTCAAAATTTAAATAAAATAAATATTCCTCGATATTTAGGTAACAAAAAACATTACGTTATTCACGGATTTTGCGACGCATCAGAAAAAGTTTACGCGTGTGCTATTTACATAGTAACAAACAATGATAAGGGCGCGTATACATCGTACTTGCTAACGGCAAAAACAAAATTAGCTCCATTAAAACATAAACTAACTTTACCGCGGCTTGAATTGTGTGGGGCAATGCTTTTATCGCGACTATTAAAGAAGGTTATTGAAATATATCCAGACAATACTTATACTGTTTACGCATGGACCGATTCCATGGTTGTAATCGGATGGATTCACGGAGATATCCATAAGTGGAAGCAGTTTGTGGCAAATAGGGTCCAGAAAATTACTTCAGTCATCCCTTCATCAAATTGGCATCATGTGAGGACTGAACACAATGCCGCTGATTGCGCCACAAGAGGGCTGACGCTGAAGCAATTATCAACGAATTCCTTGTGGTGGGAAGGCCCAGATTGGCTGCTACGTTTCGACACAAAATTAATTTCTAACAAGAATTATGTATCTCCTACAATCGAAACGAAAAAGTCCAATGTAAACGCGGCTTTACATGATAATAATTCTTTCATTATAAAATTATTGAATGAATGTAGTTCAATGAACCGTTTAGTAACAATAGCAGGCTGGTTCTCGCGTTACATTCATTGGCTTCGCGACAAGCAGAATACGACACGGCAAAGTTATTTAACAGTAAGCGAAATTACGCAAATTTATAATTTAATTATTAAAACTGTGCAGCGTATCGAATTTCAAGAAGACATACACCTATTAAGCAAGGGAGAATGCTTGAAGAAGACTAGTAAATTATTATGCCTAAACCCATATATTGACAAGAATGATGGAATAATGAAAGTTGGGGGTCGTCTTAATAATTCTAGGTTGCAACAATCTTCTAAACATCCTATCATTCTACCTAGCCGAAGTCGTTTAACTGAACTTATTATACATCAGGCACATTTGGTTACGCTACACGGTGGACCAAGTTTAACTTTGTCTTACATTAGGGAGAAGTTCTGGATTTTAAGTGGATTACGGACAGTCAAGAGAGAATTGCGAAGGTGTGTTAAGTGCAGGAGGTTTAGTAGCGAAAGAAATACACAGATCATGGCTGATCTTCCAGAACCTCGCGTGACACCTTCCCGACCCTTTACACATACAGGCGTAGATTTTACTGGCTATTTTGAAATAAAGGCTAATAAAGGGCGTGGAGTTAAAACTATCAAAGGATATGTATCGGTTTTTGTGTGCCTAGCAACCAAGGCCGTACATTTGGAACTGGTATCGGACCTCAGCACTCCAGGATTCTTGGCTGCATTCCGACGCTTCTGTGCGCGGCGTGGAACACCGAGTCATATGTATAGCGACAATGGCACTAATTTCGTTGGCGCAAATCGGGTTTTGAAGAAGGAGTACAAGGAGATTCTGCAGACCATTGATGAGAACTTCTTTAAGAATACTAGAGAGTTTGACGTACAATGGATCTTTAACGCGCCAGCTTACCCATCAGCGGGTGGCCTTTGGGAAGCAGCCGTAAAACGCTTGAAGTATCATCTGCGCAGGGTCCTGGGTGAACAGAAACTCACGTACGAAGAGTTCATTACTCTACTTCACCAAGTTGAAGCTTGCCTAAATTCGCGTCCACTGATCGCCTTAACAGAAAATACAAGCGACCAATATTTAACTCCGGGGCACTTTCTCATTGGAGGAGCACTTATATCTCGACCGCAAACTGATCCGTACCATATTAACTTAAATATTAGATGGCAAATGATACAGACAATGAATAAACAAATATGGAAAGCTTGGTCATCAGATTATTTACAATTACTACAAGTACGGTCAAAGTGGAACTCCCCTCGGAAAAACATAGAGGTTAATGATATAGTACTTGTGAAGGAAGATAATCTCCCCCCTGGGAAATGGGCACTGGGGAAAGTAACGGCGGTGCATCCTGGGAAGGACGGATATGTTCGTGTGGTATCTTTAAAAACGGAGAACGGAGAAATTAAGAGGCCTATTCTTAAACTATCAATCTTACCCGTAAAGGAAGAACCCACAATCCATAATAAAGCAGAAGTTACATCGCAAAGGGAGGATGACGTCACACGTAACAGAGTCAGGAGGCCTCATAGAAGCCCCAATCGTTTTGTAAACGCAATAACGATGGCATTCTTATTATTTTTAACCCTCGTATCTCCGGCGTACTCTAATTACAACGTGTCAAATTTCGATTCTAATCAGAGTTTTTATTTTGACAGAATATCTGAGTTACGTCTCATTCGGGATGAATGGAGGGTCGCTGTTTATTATAATTTGACATCATACTGGGCAGGATTAAGTAACGTTCGTGATTACGTCACACGGTTAGATATACCGTTGCGTACATCAAATTTACCTTTGCAATACACCAGTATCATATCCCAGTTGCAACATGACTTATCCGAAATTGAACATTACAACAACATAATCAGAGGTGGAATTAAAGGAAGAAAGAAAAGAGGTGTATTTAACGGTGTGGGTTATATAGCAAATACTTTATTTGGCGTTCTTGATGAGAGATTTTTAAACACGTATGAAAAGGATATCGAAAAAATATCACAGAACGAAAATCATTTACAACTTCTTATTAAAAATCAAACAAGTGTCATCGAGGGTCAATACAATATAATGCGTCGGAATGAAGATATTATGAACAAACAGTTCAGCATTTTAGATAATAATCTTCGTAACATTAACGTTTCAATTAACAGAGTGTACTCAGAGTTGAGCAGTGAGCTTAATGTTTTATCAGCCTCTCTTAGTGCAAATATTATAATTTCAAGCTTGAGGCGCATTCAGGATACAATAATTAATATTATTACTGACATATCGCATGGACACTTGAATGCACATCTCCTCCCACCTGAACAACTAGCAGATCAGGTAAACATAATTTCTAGCCATTTGCAAGGCGACCTAACACTACCGGTGGACAAGCAGGGCGTCACCGAGCTCTACAAATTTATAAAGGTTAGTGCAAATATTGGTAACCAATACTTAATCATCGAAGTCAGAATCCCTCTTGTGAGCAAGGAGGCATTAGAATTAGACCGAGTGGTTAGTTTACCACATAAAACATATTATATTTCAAGTAATTTTCCTTATCTGGCCTTCAATTTACAAAAGAATTTACTTCTTTTGCTGACAGAGACTGATATACAATCATGTATTCATTTATCTGTAAATAAACTAATATGCACGATTGATCAGCCTGTTTATGAACTAAAAATTACTAAATCCATCTGTAATATGAATATCAATAACAAAACAATGTGTACTACAAAGGTGTCGGCATGTCATGAACGATGGGTCAGATTACATTCTAGTAATAAGTGGCTGTTCTCGTGTTGTGAGAGCTGCTTAGTGCGCTTTTTTTGCCCAGATGGCATCCAGCAGAGCCTATTAAAGGGAAATGGCATATTACATATTAGTCCAGGTTGTACTTTAAAGAGTAATGGTTTATCTATATTCGGCCACAATAGCAACTTTCATAGCCATGTAAATATACAGAGCGATATTTTCAAAGTTCCAAAGATTTCCATTTTAAACACGATAATTAATTCCTCACTAGATAAAAGCTATGTTCCCGAAGACCACTCAGACCAGTGGAGTCGACTTAGAGCCCAAATAGATAACGTTAAACATGAGTCTAGTACCGCTTTGAGTGTTCACGACGTGCACCATTACTCGGTGTTTTATACAGTATTATTCTTTATCATACTAGCAGTAGTCGTTTACTTCGTTATGAGATATCGCAAGGCCAAGCGTTGGATGCGAGAAGAGCTCCAAGAAAATAACATCTTCAACTCCATGGAACTACGACCTACCCCTAGAGCCGTTGCGGATGCCCCTCAGCCATGCAACATTGCCAAAGTTCAGGACGTACTAGGTCAATCACTGGCTAGTATTAATAAATCAACATCAACTACACCTGTGCCTTCAAAACGGTGCGTCAAAGTTGACTTACGTGCTCATAGTGATAGTGAAATTAGTGAATGATAAATAAAGAGTAATAGTGTCGTAAAAAAAAAATAACGTAATCAATATTTTAAAGACTATTAACGGCCTGGACAATAAACATTTACCTTAAGTTACATTGTTATCACCTTGTAAAATCATGTAAAATTATTTTATAACATTTAATTTTAACTCATACTAGATTTATATTCACTTGTAATGTGCACAACATACATATATACGCTACGGCTTGCAGTATCTATTTTAAGAATAATTGTTTTTAGATATTCCTTACCTTGAGTGGGCAGGATGTACGAGCTACGACATCGTACATGGTGGTATTGATGATGGCGCATTTCTTACTGCATATATGTGCGTACATATGTATCGCGCACACATACATACTCATTATTTAGAATAAGCATTTTACTGAATAAATTTTAGTGTTAAAACTGCACTCGTTGGGTTTGGTTATTTTTACTACTTTACCTCACCCTTAAAACTGTAGTCACACTACATTGCTACTACTACACTAAATGTAGTCACACTTAGTGTTCTATAAATTAAATATAAATTAAATAAGTCACTATTTCACTAACACTACACTATGTTATATCACTGGCACAAATGGCTTAATCAGTTTGAGTCTTCTCACTAATTCCGTCGTATCGCTAAACACTGCTGTTTTTAGGCAGAAATAGGTATGGTGGTGGTGAAAGTATCACCATCAAAATAAGAAGTATAAAGTATCTTACGACCCCTACCTCCTCATGCAGCCGCAAACAATCAGCCTTATCCTGTTTCTCCTCTTCTAGTAACATGGCATATGTCTCCACTTTCTCTTTCAGCACAGACACCTCCAGCCTGAGGTCGTCCATCTCACTCTCCACCTCGTCTCCGGACACCCTGGCTTTCATGTTCTACAACAAAAAAACATGCCCAATTGGCCAAAGGTAAAGGAAAAATTAAGGTGATGATTTCACTTATTTCATACTATTACATTGAGCAACGAAATAAATTTTTTCTACAAATTAGAAGCTCTTATATCTGAATTTTTATGTCCCTGCAGGTCGAATTATGTTCTTAAAAAATATTGGTTTTTGCTCAATTGTTACTAAATTACACTATTACATATAAACACAAAATAAAATAAATACATCAAAATGCAATGCTTTTTATCTAGTCTAGACCCTTGTATGACATTACAGTTCATGTGTTCACCTTAAAAAAGTATGAAATGCAGAATCAACAACATCAAATGACTGTCACCAAGAATCATACTAACATGACTACTATTAACAACTATTAGAGTTTAATGTTATTAATAATTGAAAAGCCGGTAACCCATCTTTTCTCTAGTTTTCCAACGATATATGCGCGCGAAATCCATCTGTCACACTGACTGCTGTGACAGCTAACTAGAGCTGGGACATCAAGCCTTTGACTACTAGTGATGCGTCTAACAGTTCCGCCATCCTAAAATTCCTTAGTCCCCGAAGGATATACAATAGAATTCTGTGCTCTTGATCACTTGATTCAAGAATCCACTTATCAATTTTCCATTGGCACATAAGCCCAGTGAAGTCATTTTAAATGTATGATATTAGCCCTTGACGGTAATCAGATCTGTAAGCCGATCACTGCAATTTCGAATAAACGCCTGTGGCGACTTCCCACTACTCGTCAAGAGATGGCGCCACGAAGAGTACTCCGCGGTCTCAGCAAGGAACGCCATCCGTAGTCTTCTGAGCGCGTTGCCCCATCAGGCTCAGCTTGGGCAGCTTGAAAAAAAATATCATCATTACGTAGCAAATTTAACTCCAATTTAACTGCATTTATATATTCGAAATAGGTACGGGGTAAATCCAGTGATTTAATTGCAATATGTTTTCATTGTCCTTTTTCCTTTTAAACAGGTCTTTGATATTTTTTTCTACATTTTCCTTTCTACAGCATACAAGATAGTTCCAAGATGTTATTTGAATGCAAAAATTTAATTCGATGGTTTTTTTATGGCAAGGAACTACGATTTTCGAGGTATTCATGCATAAATAAACATTCGTTTAGTCGTGTTTACTAAATTACTAATATACGAATTTCCTTAACATGACGCGTAGTTTTGTGACTCTTTCATTTAAACTTTCAATGAATCTTTCAAACCGCATTCAA
>DWLZ01000240.1:0-11965 GCA_018251995.1 Urbanus velinus | reverse complement strand
ACAGATGTCCATGGGCGGCAGTAGCCACTTATCATCAGGTGGACTGCATGCTCGTTTGCTACTTTGATCATATAAAAAAAAAAAAAAAAAAAATGAAAATCTAATTTGCAAAATGTTAGTAAATACTATATTTTTGTATTTCAGGTAAGAGCTCAAGCTGTTTTACGACAGAACCAAACTGTTGATCACAGTCAGGAAGAACAGTTGAAGGAAGAAGCTGCTGCACTCAAAGCGCAAATAGAAACTGTTACAGCTAAGAATACATCACTACAGTAAGTTTCATTTTTAGGTCGTCATGAAGTAGGCTATTATATTTGGACTTGATTATCGACGTCCGACAGTCACCATTTAAAATTAAGTGGAATCTTATAAAAAAACACCGTGAAAGGCTTCCCTGGAAATACTGACGACCCCCATGGCGGAGCGGTGACCATACCTGTCTGCCACGCAGTGGTTCCCGGGTTCGATTTCCAGAAAGACAGATATCTGAATGATGAATTTAGATTTCTGTTCTGTGTCTGGGTGTTTATGTACTCGTCTTAGTGTGTTTATGGCACACACGACCCAGGAGGAAATCCTACTGTGGGGCTAAGAGTGTAGAAAACGCCTTTTTTAAATACTGTGTTCTTCTCCACACATCTCAAAAAACCATTTTATTCGCATGAATCGTTAAGAAAATAAGTATTTGGTATTGTATTTGTAGGGATCAGTGCAACGACTTGAGCGCGGAGTTGGAAGCGACGAGGAAGCGCGCGGCGGAGGCGAGCGGCGAGGCGGCGCGCGCCAACCAGCGCACGGCGCGCCTGCACGCCGACCTCGCGCGCCTGTCGCACCAGCTCGACGCTGAGCGCGCGCAGCATAAACTACAGGTATTGCTATTATCATCACCAGCATTATTTTCATTACTATTAACGTTATTGTAAGCAACATCATATTTTAAAATCTTTTAAAAATATTTTTAAATCACAAACAGACATTTCAATTTTATTTATTTGTATATTCAAACATAAATGTCATCCCGCTGTCCCGCGAAAGCGCGCGCATGCGCGTGGAGCGCGCGCTAATGGACTTTTCAAAAATTAAAGTAGCCTATGTTACGCCTTAGACCTTCAGCTATCTTCCATCTAAAATCGGTCCAGCCGTTAAGAAGATTATCTCAGCCAAACAGACAGACAGACAGCCAAAAAAAAATTTAATTGCATTTTCGTTATAGGTATATATCTTGTAATCACAAACAGACACTTCATTTTTAATTATTTGTATAGATCATTATCATCAACAATCCGTTAGTACTCTGCTACTGGGCAAGAATCTCCAATGTCTTCAATCTGTATAAATAGGATTTAGTTTATACGTAAGATACGTTCTCTAAATACAGGACTAATTAATTTTAAAAGCCTGTGCCAGATAACTCGGAGTTATTCTATTATATTTGACTATGAAGTTATTAAATTTCACTATAAGACATTTAATATATATTATTACCTATAGTTCCATTTCACCTTGTTTTTTATTAAAAGATTGTATTTATTCATTTACAGATTACAACATTGACACAATGCTACAAGTCTCAGATATCTGACTTGGAGACGAAACTACAGAAAGAAACAGAATCCTTTACAAAACAAATAGTCGGTCTTCAAGAGGCTGCGAAGTTGAGCAAGTCTCTGGTTGACGACAACCGCGACAAGTACATGTTGCCTGTTATCGCAAAGGAGGACGGTAGCGATGGTGAGATGGATATCAACGTCTCCCTTATACCGAGGGAGGAGGGCGAGGTATGTATTTTTTATTTACATCAATTTACTACATTTTATTTAATGGTGGTCTGTATATATACTTTTGTACCTGAAATATTTATTGTGAAACACAATCATTAATGGACTTTTGAACATTTTTACTGGTGCAGCTGCGATCCATTTTGGATGGCAGTATAACAGCTTACATATTTTACATACAATATGCATATTTTTTATATGCAGCTTTATGTTTTCTAGTTGGAAAGGAATGAGATAGACGGTAGAACTTCTGTCCTATTTAGATATATGGCCGTACGAAATAGTTATCTAACTACTGAACTACGTACTTACTACTTTTATAACTACTTTTATTGAATTATATCACAATGCTTGAAATATGTTTTATGTAAAAAAATATATTTGACCCAAAATTTTGTTGATCCAGGGATCAGAGTCAGCGCCTTCGCCTCCGTTATCAAAGTCGTTCTTAACCAGCGGTAGCAGTAGACGCTCTCCGGTGCCGTTGGAAAGACTGCTCGAGGAAGGAGTCCCGGACGATGACGCGCTTGACACTGCCTCTCTGTCCTTCACTCCGGAGCAGGAGATCTCTGATTTAAGACGGAAATTACAAGCGCAACAGCAGAGGTTAGTACACTTATATATGTATTAGACAAGTACACAAGTAAAGAAATCCAATAGAGATATCTAAATTCGGTATTTATATGTTTGTTTAGGCAAGTATTTGCGCAATACCTCGTAACTTCTATCAGCATTGTTCGCTATACCTTATAGTTTCAGATGTCAACATCCACGTATACTTGAAAAACTCCCTCTGTATATCTTAGTACATTAATAGTCATGCAATGCTTGTAATATCGTGAACGTAACTTTTCAGGGTGAAGCACGTAACGGTGCTGCTAGCGGAGTCGGAGCGCGAGTGCGCGCGCATGGCGCAGCTGAGCGAGCTGCTGAAGGCGGAGCTGCGCCGCGTGCGCGGGGACGCCACCGCCGCGCACAACACCGAGTACATGAAGAACGTCACGCTTAAGGTATGTTCACGTTGTTAAGACTAGCCTGCCTGCGTACGACAACGTACATCAACAGTGTGAGCGTGACGGTGTTGTTAGCGGAGTCTGAGTGAGAGCGCGCGCCATTGGCTCAGCTGAGCGAGTTGCTGAAGACGTCACGTCACTCATAAGATACACTCTTTTTATAAAACTGTCTGGTACTCGCCTATGAAGACGCACGTCACGCTTAAGGTACACTCTTTTTGTAAGACTATCTGGTACTCGCGTACGAAGACGTCCAGAATATAATACGAATATTCGGAACATCCAACAATTTAAAGGCAAAACCCTAATGTCAGAGAAAACTCGCTCTGATAGTAAGACGCCCCAGTACAGCCTGGAACACATTGCATTGACGAGAATTTATTATTTTTAAATGAGAGAAGTTATTTATCGTTTAAAAACGGTGGAACCACCGTCACGTCTATTTCTGCATTATTTTATAACAGCAAAGTAACATATAAATGGCATAAAATTTACATCCTTTTTCAGTTCTTAACACTACCACCTGGCGACGAGCGCAGCCGACTTGTGCCCGTACTTCAAAAGATATTGACGCTCTCGCCCGACGAAACGCATAAAATGCATGCGATTGCTAAAGGTAATTTGCTAAATTATTTATCTTATTACAAAACTTGATCCCGAATACGATGTATAAGTGCATCTATCCAATCTTTAACAGACAACTAAATAAGTCTTAAAAAGATCAACTCTAATAAATTTAGAACTACTATTAGAACTGCTGTAGAATATTATATTACTGAATATTGATATTATAAACTATTTCTACCTTTTCAGGCTTAGACCCGAACCGGAACAAGGGCTGGGGAAGCTACCTGCCGTGGCCAGGTGGCAAGTAATACGATTAGTAATGTGCAACTTATTACACAATTAAATTATTCGAATTAACTGTGATTGCAAATGAACCAATCGATTATTAACAAATGGGTTACAATAAATTCCATCGAAGCATTTAGACTCGTTATTACTTAATAAATTTTGTAATGGTATAATTTATCTTGAATTTTACTTAATTAGTTTAAAATTGGTTCTTTGGTATCGGCCAATATATATCGTTATTTTATTACTATCATTATATTATTATTTATTAAGAATGTAGACTTAACCTTTGATAGCACATTGTATTACCTCCAAAAAGGAAGTAGCTAAGGTCAACAAGTTATTAGAAGTAGCTATTTCTATTGTAATTCTAATTTAACTTTCGGCTTGTATAATGACAGTAAATTATTTGGTCATAGAACTAGAAAGGATTTAGATACAAAACGTTATTTACTAAGTGTGTTCATATATTCGGCATTCCGTATTACTCTGGTGTCCTTTCACCTGTGTTGTAACTGTAAGCTTTCAGTTGTAACTGTTATGCAGGAAAGTGGAGTTGTTATAAACGGAATAATAGATATCCACTCGTACATATAATCTAATATTAAATAGGAATTTAAAAAAAAATACGCCTATTTTCTAATATTAATGTTTGAACACATTTATAGATCAGTATTGTATTATTATTATTTTTACTTAAAATAAAACATACACAGAGACGATAATTATCAAGTAATAAGTATATAATTGACATTTTTAGTGATTATTTTGTTATATTTGATTTTGAATTGCAACCAAAATAATGAATTTCAAAACTAGTAATAAATTGTAAATAAATCTTCATAAGCAGAGATTGGCGATCTTTTGAATAATTGTTTTGATGATAACTGTTACTACTTATAGCTGATAAATATTGTATTCCTTCTTTTCCATGAATTACTTGCTAAGATAACCGATCTTAAACGATTATTTTATCATGCAAAATAAAGTTACTAATGGAATGATTAGATATGAGACTGCAAGTAACTGAAATATGAGTATTTATTCAATATTACAAGTATTAACCAACAGTAGGGCAATAGTTCGAATTGTAAGAATTTTAGATTGTTTAATAGACTGGTCAATAGATTAATTCATTCCTCAAATATAATTATACAATATATTGTATACATTCGATGTTGTATTCCTTCAGTATGGTAAACATTGATGGTCCATTACAATATGGCGGCATTGTAACAATTTATTTCATATTATTGTAATTATAACTTCTTACAATAAAAATCGTTGTCAAGGCGGCGTTTCTACTTACCAACTTTTCGTTCATACGTATCAGTAATAAACATACATAAATGTGACCAACTTGGGTTTACACATCACATTGAAATAGATGATTGTAAGTACAAAAGGATTGAAGTAGCCGACGACAACCCATGCAATCTTTTCATTTAACATTTATTTTGTTATATGTGGGTAGCATAGCATAATGTAATATTTTCTATTGTTATTGTATGAAATATATATAAATCAATCTGTGTAATTAAATTATTGTATCATATATTATAAGATTTAATGGAAAATTTTAAATGTCCTATGTATCATTTAATTATTGAAATGAATAAAATACATTAAGCCTGATGATGTTGTTTTAGTACATTACAAATTAACTTTTACAGAAAAAAAAGGTGCAGGTCTCGATAAGACTTAATTAATAAAATAAAATAAATAGAATATTAGATTTTTTATACATGTAGTCAATTAACGTTTATTTTATGCACTCTTAATGAAAATGTTTTCTTATTGCTTAAATTTCGTAAAATACATAACAAAAATCCGTAATTCCGAGTTAGTGCTCTATAAGACTGGCTGAATTATGTTACAGAAAATAGAAATTACGTGCTTATAGACAACGCTTTAGAGCTTCAACATTTAAAAAAACGTTTTGAATGAATATATATTAAATTTCGTATTACAACAACGAAATCAACATAACCAATCACAATTTTTATTATTCTCCAATAATAAAATAATTTTATTTTTATTACTACTCACATTTGACAAAGCTCATCTAGTACAGAGTATAGCGATGTTGAGAAAAAGTAGAGGCGTAATTCCGGTTTTCCATTAGGAGTCATTTAGTAACTTTTTAATCAAATCGCCATGACTAAAAATAATTTCCTGGAGTAAGTCATTTTTTTATTTATTATAATTCGAGTAGGCATTTAAAACCTATCAAAATATTTAATAATATGTATTTAAAAGTTGAGGGATAAGATTTGATTTTATTGATTGCATTTCCCGGGTGAAGCATCTACGGCGCATGCCTGAAATCAGCTCTGAAAATTCGTGACTGCAGCTCCGGAAGGTGAGCTTTATCTCATATTTTCGGTTCAATTCTGTATTTAACGTCGTGAAAGAATACCGGTAAGCTTTTATTTTACATTTCTAAGTGTTAAAATATAAAATACTCTTGAAGATTTTGTGTGAAAACTCGTATTTGCTTTTATTTGGGTTGCCGGTAGTATTTTTTTAAATTACGCAATTTCTATTAGTATAAGGTAAGAAAACTCAAGATGGTGAAAGTAATAATTAACTTAGAGGTCTTGTGTGCATAAACATCATTCGGAAATATCCATGGCCCACGTTGTCGCTGAGACTGAAATACATTCATTTTAAGATGGACTCTTTTTTGTAGAAAAATAATCAATTAGTGGTTTTATCTCCGGTTATGGTTACAAAATATTGCGTATTGATTTTTATTTTATGACATAGTTCCTGTATTTCATTAAAAATTCTAAATTCAAAATCGGACCGCAGTTAACTTTTTGTCATGACTGTCATTCTTCAATCAAGAATGAAGTTTGGCTAAATATTACTTGTGTGATTTCATCTATGGATGTTAAGAGCTGGATTATGATTCGGCTGCAGCATTATGCACAAGATGGACGCAGATTGCGCCGGTGCATGTCATGTGCGTCGTGGTACACATGGCATGCCACGTAGTTCATAGTGCGACACACTATTTCTAATTCTGCAAGCTCAAGCATGTCATTTGCAAACACATCCGTATAAATAAATCTATCTAAAGCTCTGTTTCGCTAATTTTAGAATGAATGCACTCCGCGCAGTATTATTATGATCATCAATGTGACTATCTCTTTACATACATATGCACCTAAGTAGGTACCTACATTAAGAATCTATTAACTATAAATCTATTTCATGTCGAATAAGCAATCATACAAACATTTTTCCTATAAATTTGCACTGTATTTTTTCTTTTAATGTAAATAAAAATATAACGAATATAAGTTGTTACCTGTAAATGTTACGTGTCATTTTTACAAGTCATGCTCGATGTTATTATATTGCTTGCGATGTATCTGATAGGCGGTAGGTATCAGGTACATGACTGAATGTATTACAAAAAGGCACAGTCTTAGTCTATTCTATATTTGGAGGCAGGCTGGCTTTATCGATGTCCCGAACGTCCTGTGCGCACGCTCGGCGCTGTCGTCCCGGATTTCAGCTGCTAGTTTAATCGATGTCTCTCACTGGAGTGCATCTGTGCATTTGTGATTCTAAACGTTACATCTAGTATATTCTTCTAGTATCTTATCTACAACATAAATAAATAGAGATTGCAAACCATTTTCGAAAGATCAAAGGTAATGCCGTGACAGCATACGGAAATTTACACACTCATCGCGTACTTAGATCCGTTGTATCATGATAATCGTGAGTAATCTGGGCCGATAACGTATTGACCGGCATCGTTATTGAAGGTGTGTCGGTATTATGTAGAGCTCCTTTTGTTTCGTCTTTTGAAGATGATAACAATGAGCTATCTTCTTGACGATGTTCGACAGGCACTACTCTAAGCTGGAAGTTAAAAGTACTCGGCCATGGATAGATCTTTTTGGACTGACTTTTTCAAATCTGACGAATCTCAACGAAATTTGAATTTAATTTCTTTAACATACATTCATGAATATTAATAATATGGAATTATGGAGTTTTCATGTTGAATAAGAGACTACAAATAAACGGGACTCTATGCAAATCAATAGTAAAAAAATATTTTTCATTAAGAGCCTATATTAGGAAATGGATTGCCTCTACCTTATTAGGATATCTATAGGTAGGTACTTTAGATATAATTAAAAACTTAGGACAAAATAAAATTGTCTGTACTTTGGCAGACAGATTAACTTCTTGACACCCCGTTCTTCGTTCGTTCGAGACAACTAAGATGGGCAAAGAAAAGACTCATATCAACATCGTGGTAATCGGCCATGTCGATTCCGGCAAGTCCACTACCACCGGTCACCTCATCTACAAATGCGGCGGCATCGACAAACGTACCATCGAGAAGTTTGAAAAGGAGGCCCAAGAAATGGGCAAAGGCTCCTTCAAATATGCTTGGGTACGTAAAAAATCAACATATTTATTTTTTGTCGTATGTTACTCATATATCTAACAGACCTTCAACTCGCGTCAAGTCAAATGGTTGTTATACCCCATGGACAGCTATTACCACCCTTAAATAAGATCCGAGGTTCCCCTCAGAGTTACTGACTTATATTTTGGATTATTTTGCTACATCGTTTGATTCAGACTATATCACAGTGGCGTGAGTTACTCCGCTACTACAGACAACTAAGCCAATGAAAAGACTTCATGATACTCAATTAGTTGTAATTAATATAACATTTTCCAGATATAGAAGAGCACGTGCTACCCAATTGACTTATGTATTAATATTTTAATCAGGTACTGGACAAGCTAAAAGCAGAACGTGAGCGTGGTATCACTATTGACATCGCGCTCTGGAAGTTCGAGACTGCGAAGTACTATGTCACCATCATCGACGCGCCCGGACATAGGGATTTCATCAAGAACATGATTACCGGGACATCGCAGGTTAGAAATACCTTCAGCATTCTTCGTGTATCTTGTAACAAAGTATCTAAAACAAGTGTTTTGCAACAAAGTGTCCACTTTCAACAATGTTGTCGAGATTTGCACGAGGTAAGGCCTCAAGGTTAGCAATGCATAAAGTAGAGTTCTGGAAGGGATTTTAATATTCAGGGGTTGATTACAAACGCAAAGTGCAGCATTGTTAAATTAGAATTAAATGGACTGCATGCTCTTTTACTACTTGCGTTTCACTACACTTTAAAAGCACTTGAGACTATTTCTCGTTGTAGTTTTCATATAGCATTTACGGGACTATTCCCTTGTAGCTTAAATTGTGATACAAAATTTTCGGATGTATCATTGGGCTCACTACTTCGATTATGGATCGAAAGCTTTTATTACTTGAGTTTCATTTGATAACATTTTGGCTCCTAGTTTTCGTGTAGTTTGTCGACTATATCCATAAATTGTGACACAAAAGTTTGGAATGTCTCCTTAGGCCGATTGTGCCGTGTTGATCGTGGCTGCCGGCACGGGTGAGTTCGAGGCGGGCATCAGCAAGAACGGCCAGACCCGCGAGCACGCGCTGCTCGCCTTCACCCTCGGCGTGAAGCAGCTGGTGGTGGGCGTCAACAAGATGGACTCCACTGAGCCGCCCTACCACGAGGCGCGCTACGAGGAGATCAAGAAGGAGGTGTCGTCCTATATCAAGAAGATTGGTAAGCGATTTCATTTTGATGGCTGTTTCGATTGGTTTTTTTAGCTGCAGTTGTCGGAATAGGTATCGCTATTTTCTCTCGGTTTTCGATTTAATAAATATATAAATGCTTATTTTATCACCCAAATGTAATATTCTTCTGGTCAATTAGAAAAGTTATTCGTTTGCAGGGTTTTAGTATTGATCTGTCATATTCCTGAACTCTGAAAGATATTAAAAATTAGGATTCTTTTTTTCAATTTTTTATTCTGATACCATTTTTATTGAGCTGGAAAACACATAAGACAAAAATGGGTAAGTATGAATATACTGTTACGGTGATGCATTTAGCTATTTAAGTATTATAAGTAATCCGTACACGAATGTAGGATACCACGAGTTGAATTTCGATATGCTAAAAAAATTAAAAGTACTGGTGAAACTAATGAAAACTTGACGAACCTAAATGTCTAAAATGTCTCAGACCTAAAATATTCCTAGAGAAAACTTACTAACTCCTATTTCAAACGATTACATAACAAAGTCAAATCGAACGCAACACGAAACTGGCGCATTGCTAGTATTGCCACGTCATCCTGCACAACCAGAATGGTTCATCAGACTACAACCCAAAAAGTTTGAATGTACAGCCCGGCGACTTTGACCTTCGGGCCTATCTCCGGCTGGCACGGGGACAACATGCTGAGTCCTCGGACAAGATGCTTAAGAAAACCTAAGAATATTAAAATTTACATACTTAAATACCTATTCCTAAAACGTGCTTACGTAGGTACCCTGTATTTCAAACGATTGCATTACAACCCGGTGACCGTGAAAATTCGAAGGTGACAGAACCCTTTCGACTTCGGAGATCCACACGCACTACCACACTTATTTCTGCGTAGTGGCAGCAGTGTTAAGCACTGGCTGTGTTCCGGTTTGAAGTGTGTGGTAAGGGAGACAAACTTACCTGAGCCATCCCAACGTTGTCCTTCAGGGGTAGCAACGCATCTGTGGCCAACCTCAGGTAAGACTGATCTTATCTGGGGTTGGACTGCATGCTTATTTGCTACCAAATTATAAAAAGAAACATGGGTAACGTGGGCGTGGTCCGGCAGGCTACAACCCGGCGACCGTGGCCTTCGTGCCCATCTCCGGCTGGCACGGCGACAACATGTTGGAGCCCTCGGACAAGATGCCCTGGTTCAAGGGGTGGACCATCGAGCGCAAGGATGGCAAGATTGAGGGCAAGACTCTGATCGAGGTCAGTTAATTTGATTGCTTTTTTTTTAAGGTGCCAATATTGTTCTTCGTAATACTTCTTTCTCTTGTCCCTATTACTTACTTCGGAAATGGGGTTTTTTCGTGTACTCACATACTTCAAACTTTTCAAAGTACCCACAGTATATTAAGTATTAGTCGGCTATTGCATTCAATGATTAATATTATTAAATTATTTACCTACTCAAATTAGGCACGTCCGATAAATAAACCAGAAATTGAATGTAGAGTTAGGTACCTGCATTCAGTTGAAGTCAGTCGTTATTGAGTTCGCTACTTAAAGGGTTTTTTCAAATATATACTTATATAATATGAAGATATAGAAAAGCAGGATTGGAGCGTAGGTTGATAAGTTTATAAAAAAGAAAATAAATAAAAATGAAATACATTGCACTTTATATCTTACGTAGATCTAGTTGAGAATGCTGTGTGTGGGTGAAATGTTCACAAAATAAAAACAAGTAGGCACCCACGCAAATCTCTAGATTTACATGCCTATTTATACATATCTGATCAAGACTGTGACTAACTTATTACCTAAGTGTACTGTAGGTACAAGTAACATACAATATGCGTAAAGAAAATAGATGGTTATTATAGTTTACTACGTAAAACGTTACGTAAATGAACTCGAAAGATTAGTAAAACATCGTGAGAAAGTCGAAGTACTTACCTAGATGCTTGAGAATAATTACTTACTTGTGTTATCAAAAACGTGTAAATTCTATCAAACTACTCTTAGCCTCGTTAACGTACATCACGTTAACGAGTAATGTAACGAGTAACGTTAACTTAATGGCCTAATTTTTACATGAGTTGTACAATGCAGGTTGATTTTGAAAAATCAAATCAATCAACAAATAGGTAATTTTATAAGAATTTACAAAAATCTTCGTTGCCATACGTGGACCAGTAAGGCCCCGCGAAGAGTACCAATAGGGCCCCGTGACGTAATTCGACGTTCCGTTCTATGCATCAACAGTATCGTATCTATTACGTTTCAAAAGGTAGAGCCCTGTGATAGACGGCGGAGTCCTAGGGCTTAGTATTAGGGTTCCGTTTATACCCTGTGCGTACGGAACCCTACTATAGCAGAAGAATGATATCTTTTGCGTTTCAGGCTCTGGATGCCATCCAGCCCCCGTCCCGCCCCACGGAGAAACCGCTGCGCCTGCCTCTGCAGGACGTGTACAAGATAGGGGGCATAGGCACTGTGCCCGTGGGACGCGTTGAGACTGGTATCCTTAAGCCCGGTGAGTGACGTGTTCTACACGCCTTAATCAAGTGTTGCTTTTGAAAAAAACATACACACACACGCACACGCTTTACACTCATAGCCCCACATTAGGATTCCGTGTGTCGTGGGTGCCATGGACAACACACAAGACAAGGACACACACCCAGAGCAAGAACGTAAATTTAAA
>DWLZ01000239.1:0-11986 GCA_018251995.1 Urbanus velinus | reverse complement strand
GTTTCATTAAATATAATAAATAAAATGCTTAAATATATTTTTTTTTATTTTAAATATTTTATTTACTTTAAATAATGAGAAAAAAAACAAATATGATTTTGGTTTTTTTTTTCGAAAATTAAGGGTAAAAAAACTTTGTTATACGAATACTTTATTTATATATCCTTTTATATCTTTGCAGAAGTAATGTTATGAATAAAATAAAATAAAAAGTAGGTATTACAGGTTCTGCAAAAGAAGTTTACTTCTATCAAACTGATATTAAATTTAAGAAAAGTGTTATTTTAAATGCATTGACTATTTAGAGAATTTTAATTAAGTGATTAAGTTTTACTTAACTATGACATGTATTATTAACTGGACTTGTGTAGTGATTAATAAATTAATATGAATTGAATCTGGTGACATCGAGACCATAAATCATGCAACTGGGTAGATATAGGGTAGATAAGGTTAATAATTGAGTAAGTTTGGTAATACATATTCGACGACCCCCGTGGCAGAACGGCTACCATATTGTTCTGACGCGCAGTGGGTCCCGGTTCGATTCCCGGCTTTCTGTTCTGGGTATTTGTGTATATGTATTAATATGCAAATGGCACCCACGATACAAGAGAAAATCCTAGTGTGGGGCTGAGTGTAGAAAGTCTTATTCTATTTCCCGACATGAATACTATTTATGAATAACAAATAACTTATACAAACTCATAAAGATCTGTCTGTCATCATCTTATGTAACCTTCGTAGGTTCTTTCAATTTCGTAGATCTAATAAACGTAGATACAGCTACGCTACGCCGTAGCAGGACGCTACGAAAATGCAGGCTACGTTACTAAATGTAATAATCTCTGAATTTACGAAACACAGCCGTCCAAGCTTCCGTTTTGTTAAGCTTTTATGACAGCTTTAAGCTTTTAAAATATTTTCATATACATCAACGTTAACGTTCTAGGAAAATGCTGAAAGTTTTTACAGATATCTTACAGGATTTATTCTTTAAGTCTATGGATATCAAGTGAATTTTTAAATTATCTTTGTAGGTCAATAACAGATAGGTTTATAACATGTGAGTAGCAACTGCCGCCCATGGAAATTTGTGATTGTACCCCATTGTACCCTAGAGGACTGAGATGGAACGCCTCGGATAAGTCTGTCTCCCTGACCACACCCTTCTAACCAGACCACAGCAGCGCTGAACACTGCTGTTATATATAAGGCAAAAAATATTTTTGTATAAGATATAATATATGTATTTAGTAAGGTAAGAGTAATGTCAATGTCTCGTTTATAGTGAGATACTTTTTTAAGGTAAACGAAACATTCAACGGAAACTTGTGGTTCTGGTATTTTCCAGTATCCAATAGAAGTTTGGACAAAACTCCTTTGATTATTTGGCTTCAAGGTGGTCCAGGAGCGACGTCCCTCTTGGGATTGTTTCAAGAAATAGGTCCTTTTTACATACTTGATAAGAAAATCTTAAAAGGTGAGCATGTTTCCCTTAGCAAGGTCAAGATTATTTAAAAAGAACATTGAAGTAGGACACGACTATGTATGTAGTCTACCTGATGGTAACTGGTCACAGCTACCCACAGGCACGTTTTATTTCTGACGAGGGGTAATCTACAAAAGCTACCCGACGCCTCGGGATCGACGCCGGGTTATGTGGGATTTATACAGCACTAATATCCCAACGGTGGCCGTCTTCCGCGCTGCAAAAGTACTCCGTAACATCAGCAAGGAATGCCAGCCCTCTGAGCGCGTTACCTCATCGGACTCAGCTCAGACGAGCGCTACTCTTACCGCATCATCTGGTACACGACGGTATGCACATATACCGTCATGTACCAGATGATATACCGTCGTCCTTCCCGGGGTCACTGGATGGACGGTTAGAGCTCCCACTCTAGCCGCCCTACTACTCTCGAGGATTAAGTTGTGGGTGAGTTGGCAAGAAAACCCTTCCACTAACACGCTAGAACAGCTTCACGCTAGAAATAAGTTTGTCGGTGGTATCTTCATGCTCGAGCCATACCGTTCTACCGTCTACTGTTCGAAAAGAATTAGCGCGCGTCACGCGAATGCGACTTCATTCGCCGGCTTTAATGTATGTGAGTTGCTATCAGGTATATAGTCGGCTATTACTTATGTTACATTCATGTCGTGTTATATGATTTAAACACGGGTGAAACTGCGAGGCACAACTAGTTTAAAATAATAAACCATATACAACAAGTAGATAGGTACATCAATCTCGATTGGTTTTTTGGAAATTTAAGTAACTTTGTTGATCTATTATATAACTGGTACACTATTTTATTAATTTAATACATGCTTTTAACTTAATAGAAAACGAATATTCATGGGGTAAGAACCACTCTCTGCTTTTCATCGACAATCCAGTGGGAACTGGTTTCAGTTTTACTAATGAAGGTGGTTATGCTACGAATCAAAATACAGTAAGTACCTATTATATTTTGTTTAGTAGAATATTCTTTAATTTCTTTTTTAATCTTTATTACTTAGGAATATTTTAGAGAAATTTTAAGATACATTAATCAACTAATCAGACGGCTGGCCTAAATGTATAGCACTGAACTAGAATGACGGTTGATATAAAAATGCCGTCATATCATAGCTACTTCATCAAATTCATCAGACAATGCACTAAAAAAATCAAATTTAGAATTTGACAAAAAATTAAAAAAATAATGTATTTAACTATAGATATTTTTAGTTTTTTTAGTTATCTGATACAGATAATAAGCATCCAATAAATTCATGACGAGCGTTTTAAGTAAATACTGCCCGGTCAATGTGATTATTTCTATAGTTGTTATGACATTGCCCTCTCATATTAGGCATTATAAAAATGCCCAGGCATTATATATTTCAGCACCATTTCAGCACGTTTCCACCCTAACATAAAGGTTTGAATATATTATTACGATAGTATCGTTAACCGTGTCATGAAACATTGTACAAATGTATTATACAATAATAAATTTATATTTCAGATTGGCGAAAATTTATACACTGCACTACAGCAATTTCTGACGATTTTTTCGGAATTGCGTTCAGCGCCCCTATTCATAGCAGGAGAGTCGTACGCCGGAAAACACGTCCCTTCATTAGCCATTCAGATCCTGCGGCACAAAAGTCGAGATGAACCGATTAACCTTCAAGTTAGTTTCGGATACAACTATATCAAAATATACTTTATCTATTTAAATACTGATTTATCTAATATCTAGCTTAGTATCTGAATAACAAAGCTGAAGGATAATAGGCATCCATGATGGAAGCTTAGCCTAAATCCGATACATCGTCGGATATTTGAACCAGATGTTAAAATAGTCGTGTTTTTTCTGATGAACTTTAAATACCTTTGTAGGGGAAAAAAAACTCAACAAACTTTTAGTTTTTATCAAAATCATCCTCGTAATTTCTCTTAGAATTTTGATCTCATACTTAGGTATTATTAGTACTTAGGTAGCAAAGTTTTACTGTGTAGGTAGTTTCAGGTTTTGTCATCCAAGCACACTTGAAAATATCCTTTAAGGCCTGTTTACATATGAATATTAGGACATCGAAGTGCTCATCCGAAACTTACAAAGCGAAGTGGCATATAGCCACGATACTTCAAGCTACTCGTATATTTACTGTAGTACATTAACTTCGTTAACGCTAGTACCATCTTACAGAATATGAACAATATAGTTAACTTATTATGTGTTATTTTTTCAGGGTTTAATGATTGGAAACGGTTTTATAGATCCTGCGACACTTCAACGGTTCAGCTACTTTCTACGGGAAGTTGGCCTAGTGGACGATGTGATAGCTAATAAAATCAAATCATATGAAGATAACATTACAGAGGCTATTCAAAACAACGAAATGTTGGATGCGTTAATTGTTAGTAATATATATAACATTGTAAAATTAATAGTGCAGTTGAGTACAAGCCTTATAAAATATGACAAATTCAGACAATCAAGGCACTGATTCTAATACCAAATATTTTTATATTTTACTATATGTAGAAAACCTACATTAGTCTTTGTTTACTTGGATGGAGTCAGTCTGGTAGTAAGCAATCATACACGTAATATGCTCCAATTTGTTTTTAATAAAAGGTTCCTTGAATGGAGATCACATCTAGATATTAAGAATCCTCCCACTCGGACTGATACTTGAATTAGACAGCTCCGTAGATAACCGTTAGATTGAGAAGGCTAACGGCCAATCAAAGTTGCACAGGAGGAAAGCCTATGTCCCGCTGGACAGATATCCATACACACATATATACAGATAACCATGAGTCTACCGCTGTAGAGCAGTAGACTATGAAAATATTTAGCAGAAATAACGCAATAATATGTAGGGTAAAAGCCGGATAGTTGCCTCAAAGGGATAGTTGCCCCGGTTGTTCATTTACTATATTAGGGATGTTATTGGGGTTCACAATTTACTATAATTAGAAGAGTCTTTCTCACAGACCTCGCGGCCACATAAGCTGTCAGAGTAGGCATAATATTATTTAAAATATGAGCAAAAGACTTCCGCGGAGATGCTGTGACGGGCGTCAAACTCATATTGATAAGTATTTTCTATTGAATATCTTTTTTACTGATAGTGGTTTCTGCATACTTTTTGTTTACTTGTATGTACTAGGGTTTGAATTACACTGTTTATAACGTTTTTTTGTTTAATAGTTTTTATTTAAGTCGTAAATATAAAGGGCAAGTATCCGTATCAAAAAGGATAGTCGCCCTACTTTTTTTTGCGGATAGTCGCCCTAGGAACGATAAAATTCCGTTAATGTTTAACGGAATTTTTCTTTTCATATTTGTTTTTCTTCGACTAACTGTGACTAAAATGGTCGGTAGGGACAAAGAAAAAAACCACAATATTGTTGTTACCAAAATTAAAACCTACTCCTGTCAACGAGCGTAACATATTATAGGTAGATACTTTTTAATTACAGTTATAATAAGTTAATCTCATTATAGTAATACTTGCTTTCCCCTTTTTCGTTCAGTATTCTAAAGCAGCCTGGATTTTGTTTTTATAATAGTTTTATCTGTATATAATAAGAATGTAATTTGCGGTTGCTGTCTGTAAAAAATCAGTTGGCACCAAAACTACTGAATGGAATTCAAATAAATGTAGATATATTTATAGGATGTAAACTCAAACCGTCGTGCGTCGTGAAAACCAATCAAAAGTAATTAGGAGTATTTTTAAATTTTTAAATATGGAAACTCAAATATATGATGTACCGGCATTTCGATTAGTATTTTCTAATTCTCATTAAATATTACTGGCTGATTACGTAAATATTGATTATTTTCTATTTATAGCATCATCTAGGCGTCTATTCTCGCACGAGGTAAGTATCCTCTCAAACATTTTTCACGTTAGGCGACTATCTGCCACAAAAGGCAACTATCCCATTTTCGAGAGGTCTAGGAAAACAGGATTTACTCAAAACCTATATTAATTATGTTTACAAAACCCAACTTGTATAATAGACGAAAGACCTATCTTTTGATATACATTGTTCATTATTCATAAAGTGGGGCAACTATCCGGCTTTTACCCTAATTCATAAATAGAACATTGTAGAATTATTTGCATGCCGCAATTTATTTCCATTTATATCCGAATTTTAAAAGTAAATTATACTCTTCTACAGTTTATATTGTAACTCATAAATATAAACTATATTAACAAGCACGTGACTGTGCTTAAAGTTTCATTCTCCAGGACGTTATGGTTTTATTTTGTTCCATAAAACTTTTTCTAGTTCAATTTCAGACATTGTGAATGTCGGATGATCGAACATTGCACAGAGACGGAGTTTAATGGCGCAAATGTTCCGTTAATTGGAGATACCTGTTTGTTGCAACTTTCATTGAACATGAATGGGTTATTGTTGCCTGGAAGTTTAATTTGAAATGGGTGCTTTGATTGTGTTTGATTGGTTAATGCAATTTCATTTATTAAAGAGTCTCTCATGTTTCAATTCATTTCAAAATACCATACTACCTAAATAGGCAGTGTTTAATAAAAAAATTCGAGCAATCTGATTACGTTAATGAATTGCTTTTGGTTGTTGATGCAGTGTTGTAAATACTGAATTGCGTAATTGTATTTTTAGGCCATGTTTTGTCATTATTAGTAATTATGAATTATTTTATTATTTTAGCAATTAATTTGAAGCAGATGGAAAGGGTAATAGGTATTACTTTCATAATTCCATCACGCTTTGAGACTATTAAATTGCAGTAACATTATCGTCTTTCTTAAGAATGAAAATCGATTCGTCATAGATAATACGAGTGAATAATTCTATACAAAAACCACCTAATTAAGAACTTCCTCCTTTTTGAAGTTGATTAATAAAAAACAGAATTGTTACTTTCGCTAGTTCCGTGCTGTTTTTATATCGAGGAAAAATTGTAACGGGCACGGCGGGCGTACGGTAAGTCGGCGCGCCAATGCAAATTAGTGGAATCACAATTAGTGCTTGATTGTTGTTCGCCCTGCAGCTTGCATTTACCGAGTGAAACAACCAGGTAAGATTCAACGAATAAACTATGAACCGGCGTGTTTCGCTTTCATTCTGATTCTTTTGTCTGACGAATATAACTATTATATCAATTATTATTCAATGCTAATTTTATCACAGTCAACTCAGTACTGTCCCACTGCTGGGCAAGGTCTCAGAGTAATAGACGTTTAAGCTATAGTCTGTATTTGGTAGACTGGATGCGATTGGTGAAAAGTTGACTTTACACGTCTTTGAAACGTCTGGTTATGAATTCTCAGGCGTGTAGGTTATCTTAAGTCTTAAGTCTTTCTTTAGTCATTACAGTAAGTGACAAATGAATTTCTATTATCAACGCACATAACTTAAAAAAATTAGCGGCCTGTAATTCGATCCTCGCACCTCTTGGTTGAAAGACAGAGTTTAAATTATATCTTTCATTGCTTGTTTGTTAATACGAAAATAGGAATGTTTGTTCTCAACCATTGTGGTTCATTGAAAGCATGTTCTGCTCTTAGTATCGCAAACAAAACGTCCTCACTATGTCCTTCCAGTTGACAGATGATGTTTAGGAGCAATTAATCTTGCTTGACCAAATATGCGGGCGAATTGCGGTCCTAATGACTGTGCTACAGCCACATTCCGTATCCTAACTTATACCTACTACTTCCTTGTCCTGAACTGTATTTCGTGTATCTCTGTGGACGTTGACAGGAAAATGATCACGTGACACGTGATATCGAGTGAGAATTATGTGTTATATTATTCCCAAGAATATACAAAAATATTCTCCCGAAAAACGTGAGCATGATACAAGTATGTCATTGCGATGCCGCAACAAAAACGATGTAGGCATAATGTGACAATAGCCATATGTAGGTACCTCGTCGCTTAATATTATTCGACAGAGCACCCATGTCATTGTTGAATGTATCCCATTCTGATTCCTAAAAATGTAATATTTTGTATACGATGTTCGATTTAAAAGATAGTTTTCCACGATAAAAGTTTTGAAATGTATTTATTTTTCAACATATAAGAATTTTCAAATATGTAGGTGCATGTCGCGTACGTAATTCGATTAAATCTTGGAAACAATGCCGCTAATACCTATATTTCTGAATAAAAGCTTCAAAAGTGCTATTATATCGTATTTTATGTGGTATCGTAATATATTAAGTTTCGGGTTAACGTTGACATTATAGGGATTTCCGTAACACCGTACGGAGGTGATGTGGGCTATGGAGCAAAGTTTTAATAACTTGGGGCGACTTCGTCCTTCATATTCTGATCCGGAACGACACTATCTTGCGTTATTTTATTTATTTTGGGTTACTCGAGACAGGTTAGATTTTTTATTGTTGTATATTTAGTTACATACTAATCAAAGGATATTCATCAAATTATTTTACCACCAATATTCTAAAACTATAGGAAATTGTTTCTTTCCAAAATTTATGTTAAAATTATCAATTTGCAACGATATACAAGCATAGTTTGGTTTCCCTCCAAAAAGAAGTATAATACATAAGATATAATAAAAAGTGCAATGAGGTAAAAGGATAATTTAATACGGCAGTTAATGGTATCTTCTTAAGAGGTTTCTTGACACGGTTTGGTACGCTCTTCACTAAGGGTCTCAATGACCGACTCTGCTTAAGGGTAACTTTTTTACTTTCACCTTAATTAAGAACTTTAATTACTCTTCTCCTTCTTACTTCACTGTTATTTCTTTTTAAAAATATTTGATCATACCTTTTTCTCTCTTTGTTCATTTAAGTTGGTCTTTATTTATAATTGCACCTGAGATTGTTATTTTCTTTTTAACTGTAAGAAAACAGTTATTTTTCTGACTTTGATTCTGAGATGAGATGAAGCTATAGTGTTGTGGTTTTCTTTTATTTATAATCAAACTACTAATAAAGGAATGTAACATATTACTAATAAATTAAAACCTACGTTACGTCATAATTGTCTCGTCAAATTTAAAGAAGACCTAGCTAAGACCTATTCCAGATACGTTGCTGCGAGTGAAAAGTTAGTTATTATTAAATAACTGACGTTACTAACTCAAATCACTACTAAACCGTAGGTGGTGGAGATGAATACACACACATGCCCATCACATCACATAAAATGTGAACAAACACTTTTATTGAAGTTGTAATTTCTCTGTAAATAGGTATGACGATGAGTTATCAAATGAAACTACCTTTAGAGTAAGCTTGTAGATTGGTGCCCTGTTGCGGGCGGGTCATCTGATAGTTAATATTCAAAGGGTCGTGCCATCACAGATTCCAAACGCGTTTCAGTGCCACACCGCTTCGCAATGAACAAAATCTCCCTTTCAGAAGCCCGATGGAGAATTAGACGACTATTTTAGATTATACAGACAGAAACGAACTTTCAATATGCTTATCAATTGTAATTTAGTTTATCTTTATTGACTTCAAATAAAATCTTTAAATGTTGGAATAATACAGATTGAGCTGCGGCAGCAGTTGTGTAACTTTATGAAAATAAACCGTTCATATAGACGGTTCATATATCCAATACACTACAAAAACAATCTACAGCTTAATTGCAAGTATGGACTGCCGACCCAATATAACGTTTCATTGTTCTCGAAATCCGATTTTACATTCATTACTTAACTTTTTAATCAAATTTAATCCTGAATTTTGAGGTTGGCTCATCCAATTTCACAGTTGAATGAATTTGTTTCAGGGCTGCAAAGAAGTGTTTCAATGTAAGCCTTCATTCAAATAACGGGAAGGTCGGATTTATAGGAGCGGCCGACCGAAATATTCACGATTCGCCGGACTCAAAGATCTCCGGCGATTTATTGATATTATTATATCTATACTTTAGTTTTTCGGCCCTCATAAAACTTTTCACTGATGTATTATAATATAAACCCAGGACTATTACTCGTAAAATCGAAATATTATATGGACGTTAGAAATTCTCTTCATATAGGTATTTTTTTATTGGTTGGGGTTAACAATGCTCTATACCCAAAGTAATGTAAATTAGTCGTAATCTCCAATACCTGTACGGGTTATTTTCACATGTGTTGAGGGACTAATCAGGCTCATGATCTTAATGTGATAAGGTGTAACTTAGTTATTGATTTAGTTCTCTTTTGTTCCAGGAACTACTAATGAGCTCGAAATCGGAAGAAGTAGATCGGTGGCGGGCACGGATGCCGTGAGCTCTAGCACCGAGAGCGCTTGACGTCGCCGTGATGAGCACAACCCGCCATAATG
Organism: Urbanus velinus; assembly: GCA_018251995.1. Lineage (NCBI taxonomy): Eukaryota > Metazoa > Arthropoda > Insecta > Lepidoptera > Hesperiidae > Urbanus > Urbanus velinus. Next base: position 2,167 of record DWLZ01000239.1, on the reverse strand, counting down.
CGTCGGCGGCCATTTTAAACAGGCAACGGACTCGTTCGTCGGCACGAGATGGCCGTCAGCGGCGCCTGCGCGAACAGCCTCCCTGCGCTCGCGCGCGTTCCCGTTCTGTCACGCCACTATGAGATGTGGAAACACGGCAAGTGGCGACAGAAATCACAACCAAGGACAAACGCGGCTGTTAGAGTTCCCAGATAGAGATTGTACAGTGAATTTTAGAGGCCTAAGTGTTACTGTGTTGTGTAAATATAGTGGTGTGTAGATGTTAGGCATGGCGGATGGGAGGGGGGCGCGCACGCCCCTGCTGGAGAGCGGGGAGTACGCGCACAAGGCGCCCGCGCCCCGCTGCTGCCTGTGGCTGGCCGGCCACATCAACGTGAGGAAATGCGTCGCCGCCATCATGCTGCTCTCCGTCCTCACCATATTCTTCTATACGTATTACGTCACGGCACCGCTCACGAGGTTCGTAACGTTCACCTTCTGATCAAAACGCATCGATGTTTATTTACAACGCTGTTCGCCCAGACACATTAGCTGATAAGTAGTCGTTGCTTTTAACGCGCCAGTAAATCTTAAAAGCTAGCAAATTTAGTTGGCTGTACTATTAGATAAACCGAAACTCTATTATCCGCAGTGAATTATATAATGAACAATTATCCTTTATCATTTAAAACATTAACTATTACGAGCAGAACAGGTCTGTTGTAATTGATTAAAAGCCCGTAATAGGCACAATCCACTTTTATTTTATTCAAAACGGTCGGCATTGTGTAATGAGAATTTCGTTTAAAATTTAAATGGACAGGATAGTTATTAAATATAAAATTAAACGTCGTAAAACACGCCGGAACGTAATTAATTACTCTAGCTGAAATATGCGTCATTCGCACAAAATCCAATTTACTTGCTAACTATCGGGGGCAAATACGTCGCTGTTACGAAAATTAATTATATGAAATTATCGCACTCGGACACTTCGTATAGTGTGTTGGGTGAAGCATTAGTGTAATATTATTGTTTACATTAGAAGGTCCCTGCGGGAACATTAATTTGGTTTTGATAAAAGGCGAATAATTTACATTAGTCCCTTTGTTTGAGTTCGCGGCCTGAACCCTTATTTATGTACTCTTTTAGTGCTAAAACATACAAATGACATCCACTGAAATAAAACGTATATTTTTCTATCAATTAGTATTGAATCAATTACCAAGTAGATGTATTAAGTAGATGTATGCCCCGTTCCTAGGAACTATCTGCCTTTTAGGTGGACGTAGAACTACTAAATGAGTATGTAAGTTCAGCAAAGGGATTATTAAGGTTGCACCTTGGAATCTGTACTAATAAATCCTAATATCAAAATGTATAAATTTATTGATTATTCGGCCAGGTTATAGGTAAAACAGAAATGTTTCGCCTGCTCACTAACAACTTATAGGATGGTCGTTGAGACGACCGTCATAGGTCATAAGAGTAGAAAGAGAAACCCATCTGTAATTGACTTCAAATAAACTATTGTAGTTAGCATTCATCAGGTGAACTCTAAGCTCATTTACTGCTTCATATAAAAAAATAACATAAGTATAGAGTCAAAAGATAGAATTAACATTATAATACCTAACATAATTATATACGCAAACCATTGCCCTCCGTCACCTCGTAATCCTCGTGCGTTGGGAATACTATCGGTGATTATCGTATACAATAATACGCTCGGCGAGCTCCTTCGGGGATATTAAGCGATCGATGCTTCAATGCTACGTGAATGTTATACGGTGGCGCCAGTTTTTCCATGCTTAGCTTTGTTTTGATAAAACGTACTCGATCAGACGTATTATTCATACTGTTACGGTTTGTAGTGTAATTTGCATTCTCTACGATTATTAAAATAATTGCGATTTTATGGTTTCCTTATTTCATGGTCAGCATTTTTTAAATTTCAGATCAGAAATTTTCTATTCTAATTACGGTAATTAGAATAGAAAAATACTGTAGTAAAGTGGTAGTAAGTATCGTATTTGCGGTCGAACTTATGGAGGTCTCTAATCCTATTTGGAGTTGATTGCATTGCATTGCATTGTGTTCATAGGCGGAATTATCTATACAAATAAATAAAATTGAAGTGTCTGTTTGTGATTTCAAAATAACATTTGTTTACTTAATGCATATGAAA
>DWLZ01000238.1:0-11989 GCA_018251995.1 Urbanus velinus | reverse complement strand
CCTTTACTACTATTCTTAGAAAAGGCAACGTGTAATTCGCAGGATGACAAGGCACAATGCGTTTGACTCGTTAATTTATTTCTTGATAAATGCCCTACTCTTTAATGTTTCCAACCATTTCTATGCGGCTGCCTTAAATGAGGCAAGATGCTTACGCTCCAAATGTATTCGCGCAAGATGGCATAGAAAAAGCGATCATAAATTTTAATTTACTATAAAGACTTAAAAATAAATATATAAATTCAGAGTATTCACTTACTATGTACAAATCTGATTCCCAGTTACATACGCGTAGTCCACAGACATCTAAATCTATGTATCGTAGTCTAATACACTATAACACTTTGCTTTCCCACAATGTATTGCAAGGTTAAAATATCGACACTATAGAACTACATATAACTGATGACGGGCACAAGAAAACAGCGTAACGGTATCGTAATATTTGTAATAAACAATTTCCCATGGTGAATATTCTACATACGTCGAGAACTACTTTTCCCATCGAGTGCGGCGCACTGCGGCCGTGGCAATGCACTTTCGCTGACCCCTCGGAGGAGGGAGCTCCCACGCAACCCGTCTCTCTCACTCTGCCTACCATCCCTATAACTTATCCCCCTCGCACGCGGTTGCGCTTGCGCTTCCCGGTTAGCGAGGTAATAACATTCTACGACGCGGTACGTTGCCGGAGTGGAACGGGTTCTGTCGATGACTTGGGCGATTACTTGTATGAGAAACAATGGTCGCCACGGTTAAATTTAACCACCCGCCTTTACAATTACTCAAAGAATTCAATCTGAGTCATAAGAATAACGTTGTGGTATTTTGTCTATAATTAAATTACTATGAAAAAAAAAAACCGATTGCTTGTTACCGATTAGATAACTAAAAAGGGAAAACTACCTCATTATTCATTTGAGAAATACTCAATTTGAAAATGTTAATGGGTTAAGTGGGTTGTTTTTACAACTTATAAAATAAACTTTCCTAATGTTCTCCTCAGATGTTCTCATATAAGTGGCATGTGTCTTTCTTGAGAATAGTAATGATCTATGAACTGAAATCATGTACTTGTATAACGTGCTGCAGGCGGTTATATTAAGTTTTGATAGTTTCTTCTATATTTTTTGTTCTGCACAAACTGATTTGCCCATTTAGATTATAGGTATAATCACAACTTTGTAATACAGTAGCAGCGGAAAGGATAATTGTAATTTTATAATAAATCTTCATTAGAACACAATATTATGTACTAATGAAAATATACTGAAGTGCGGACGTACGCCGAAACAGCATACGAACGTTAACTCGGTGAAAGCGCGGCGCCAACAAACTCATGCTTGCATTGTATCCGCAATATAGCACACTTAACAGGGAATGCTTTAGAACGAAACACTCATAAATCTATTTGCTGAACTAGAATAACTTTCTTGGTGAGGGAACACGAAGACGGTCGCTTTTGCTAACGCCCCATATTGCTACACTATCTCGTTGCTTTCAGGTGAATGATTTTCTTGCATATTTACGTAACTTATTCGAGACGACAAATGTTCGCATCTGTGCACATCTTGAATCTAGGAAAACTCATCTCATGATTTAGCACGGCGTAACTGAACCGTACACTGGCAGGGCATGGATTACCCGTGGGTAACTACGATTCCAGTGTAATTTGAAAGCTTGATACCGACTGCGCAATGGAGCTTCACGGATATTTCGACTCTAACAATCAAATATTTAGGACGACATTCGTTAGGATCACCCTCAGGAGAACCGCGTCCTAGACTTGCGAGCATATCGCTAGGCTCGATGCGAAGGGTTCCAAACTGACGTGCGGCTCGCTGTATTTTGAAGCATAACGCTGCGGGTTTGAGTGCACATTTGATAGCGCAGCCGATGTCCATACGAAGCTATGTGACTAGCGGCATTCCATCGCACAATGAGTAATTTAAAAATTCAAAAACTCGTCGACGCTTCGCGTATGAGCTCGAGAGGTGAGGCGATCCTTCGGAGAGCGGCTTCGAAATTTAGACACTTATCTGCTTAAGTTCCGTACAACGTGCTTATGGGAAAAACAATCCACGCGGTAACTGAGTACATCGAATAGCAGCAAATATAAATGTTTTCTTAAACCTTGACTGCTATCGAGGTTGAAGGACTTGATTGAAATTGTTAATACAAATAGGGTCGAGGGAGCGGTTACATTCATTTGTAATTCAACGTACATCGGAACGAGAGTATTGCTCGTATGTAGGAGCTATGGAAAAGATCCTTGAATTTAATATCAATTACGACGGAAGAAAAGGAATGTAATTCGTGCAAGCGGTCCGCGTGCTCGTTGCTAATTGATAAACATGCAGCGAACTAACGCTCGATCGTTCACTCCTTCACTATTTTTAAATGAAATTCTTTTGATTCACATATTCTAAAGTGTAATTAGACACAGTCGAGCAATACCCTACAACGGTTCTGGAATTTTGAAATAGGAATTTGATTGCAGTTTTATTATTCAGCCATATTCAACGCGTATGTGCCGGGTTGATAGTGAAGCACGCCCGTCAAATGAATTTATGCATACTCAAATGTACCACGTTACTCATATTCAATTTGATGCGTTTGATCAAAAAAGACATACTGGCGTGATTCCACTTTTTTGCACGAGAAAGAAAAATGATATTTTTTTCATTTATATCGAATGTATTGTTAATATTACGAACGAACTCGGCCTTGAATTTCATCATTGTTGATCATTAGGTATTTATTGGATGCTTTAAAAGTAGATCTTTTGCTCAGCATTTACGAACCATAAGTTTGAAGGCTACTCGAATCGGTGTGTTACTTGGAGTTCGGTGCAATAAAGAAGAAGCATGTGAGAGCGAGATAAAAAGCTAATTACGGCTTTTTGTTTGGAGTCGGAGCGTGAACAGCGGTGAGTGGAGTGGCGCTAAGGGCCGATGCACCAGACTTGATGCACATATTACAAGTACACAGCATGTCTATTGTTTTATTGGCGATTGATACAAGTTTGTATGAGTATATATAACCATGTACAGTCAACCGTTTTAGATTAGTATTTGATAACATATATTATGTGTAGTGCAAAAACTAGTAATATCCTATAAACTAGATTTTTTGATGAAAAACTTTAATTGTACATTCCATCTTTCTTTTGATACTATTATTACAAAAAACCTTGTTGAACTCTCAGATGTCCGAGAATGGTTTCCTTTTTAGTTTTATTACAAGGAAAAAATTAATACGTTCTGCAAAATTAAAAGAATCATAATTTAATTAATACAGTTATTTAATAAAATAATCAGTGCCGGGTCTGATGATTCTTCTGGAAGTTAGTCCTGTATGCACTTACTAATTAGGGGAAAGTAGAAAGAACTCAGATTTAAGTGTCAATTTACACAAGATTTTAGTACTTCCAATTATAATTAAGGAATCATATTATTTCTGTAACCTGGTTCATTATGATAATGCGAAGACCTATAGAGTATCCATAAGTATAGTCATTCTAATATCCTATATATTTCTGAAATACTCACCGTTTCGGCTGTGTAGCGACCGGCGCTGCACTCTAGTAGTGAAGATTCACTCACCTGAAAAGACAAAACGATTATTGGACGGCGTTCATAATTGAAACGGTTTAAAGGTTTTCCTTTATTAATGGAGAAAATTGAAGGAGAGAAGAGTTTCCTTACTATTTTTTAATGTTTAAACGTTTTGATAAAGTCAAAATGCTTGCTAAATTTTATCACCCGACTGCGTCAGGAGAAGGGTAATGTTTTTCAAGCGTACATACTCTCGAAAAACATTATGTATATGTCCATATATGTCCATTCCTTTGGTACACTATCCAGCCCAAACTTGACAGATTTTCAAATATGATTTTAAAATTTGTCGTTCGATTCAATTTTCATAGTGACATAGGTAAGGAAAGCCTGCAAGCTGAAATAAAGAGTTCTATTATATGTTAAATCTACTTAAAGCTAACTTTGCTAATCACTAGTCAACAAAAAGAATGCATAGGCACAAAATCTTGACTAAAAGTCAAGAAAAAATTGTCAATACATGTAAATACTACATACATGTAAATACAAGTAATTAAACAGTTGGTATTAACGATTCACATTAAATATATTTCACAGGGATGAAGTAATCATACGTAGGTACATACATTACAGACTTCATAATATTGTTAATGATTTTCGTACGAGAGATCTGAAAAAGAGAGAATTTCGCATATTTTTTGTGTTTTTTTATGTTATTGTTGAACGTAAGTTACTGAGCCAGAGTTTGAACAATAATAAAATATGTTTTAAAACGATTTTTTTTTAAAGAAACTAATCGTAAGAAAATTCACATTTATTCATCTGTGAAATTTATTACATAAACGTTTTCCAACATTAATTATGTAATTTGCAATATTACCTTCGCTGAAATCGTTTAAAAGCCGCCGTGTGATTAGTTGTAGTAATTGTGCAATTATGGAACGTTACCTATTCGGTATTAAAGCCGTATGTTATGTGGGAGGTAATTGAAAGTTCGTAATGTTTGTATCACCTTGCAAACTTCCAATCTCATATGTGCTTATTTGTAAGTCACGCCATTTTGGCGATTGTTCATTAATAATACGAGTTACATTGAATTTGTATATGTTATTTAATATTTTTTTTGATATCTTTTTAGCATTAAGCCCGCCTGTTGTTACATTGTTTTAACTTAGTGCAATAAAGCATAAATAAATAAATAATTCATTCCGCGCAAAAAATGCAAATTATATTTATTGTAATAAATCTTACTTTGATGGTCGCTGTTGCTATTGTGATAAAAATATGTATAAACAATGAATAGGTATGAGCTTATAAAATTAATGCTGAAAATATCTGAAACAAATAATTCAATTCTATTTTAAGATATCCAGCACTAGACCAATCGTAAGTTACTTAATTTTTTTTCCGAAAATACAAATAATTTCAGTTTGGCCATATCAAAATTTCTATACACAATAATAGCCAAACTTAGGAGTAACAGTAACTTTCACTACATCCTACAAAATTCTCGTTTATACAAATTAAAAAACATTACTACATATAGCAAACAGTACAACAATACGAGTCCGTGCAAAACGAGAAGGCCTTTCACACAGAACATGCGGCATTCCAAAACAAATCGCAATTAAGACGTGCCAACCAGGGTTGTCACCAGTGGTTCCTATAGTATTTATTTAATTGTACGTCATAGGTACATACGGGTACATACTACACTTCTTCTTTTAGTACCTCTCCAAATGGCGAAGGTTGGCTGTCAGCTCTGCGTTTTTGTTAAACACAAAAACAATAAAATACGAAATGTATTATATTTTAGACGGTTGTCTCCGGAAATCGTTTAATGAGTTGTGATTTCCAGTAGTTCGGCAAAAAATAGTATCACTTATACTTAAGTCGAGTCAACTCAATAAAAACACAAGATTTTACAGCAAAATCTGCGAATATACGATATTTTTTCGTAGTTATTTCAACATATTTTTCTATAACTTTTGTAAGAAATACTCATTTAAAAGAAAACTCAAGATAGCAACTGACAACCCTATTTAGAACGCAAGTGGAGCGAAACGAGCCGGACGCCGAATCTACGGCCACAGACGCGCAAAAATACTTTTACGTGCGTTTACAAAATTTTTATTTTTGTAATGTACAATAGTTCATATAAAAACAATCCCAGATTGGATTGGATTCCTATTCGATGTTGAGTACTTCATATAACTATCTCGCACTTATCACAATGTTAAACAAAAAACAACAGTGTTGTTACAAAGAACAATAACAAAAAACAAAACAGTTGTTACAGTGAAGAAGTGTAAAAGGTGAAAAGTAAGTGTGGCTGGTGACTCCGCAGTCTGAGAATGAATAATTGTACTACTATTAAATAAATGGTGATGAGTTTACACTGCCTCAAACTGTGTTAGGAACCATTCGTAGTTTGAAAACTGTTTATTACTGCAATTTAAATAATAACTGCAATAAAATAATACAAAATAAGGTCAGTAAGTCAACTATCAATCATCGAATACGATGTATTGGCAAATGGCACATTAAATAACTTAATAGCTTGAGATTTATTGGGAAGACATCTATTATGTATACCCTTGTCTAGGGTTGGTTTTCAGTGCTTTTACGTTTTAATTTATATCTATAGACTATAGTTTTGAACACATCAAATTACATAAGTGGCTGTTTTGCGGTGCATTTTAATTAAAAAAGATTAATTAAAATGCACCGCAATATTCGAGGTTTTCTAACGTTACCAATAATGTGTTCTAAACTTCTTACTCTACTCTGTCCTATAAAAATATAAAATATACACATACTTGTTACTTTACTGCAGTAGCCCTTTACTTTTTTTTCTATCACAAAAATAAACTACATTAAAAACTATTAAAATTTGACAACCCTACACGCACTAGATCTGTCAGTAAACAACGATAACGAATAAAAACAACAGTTATCGTATCATAAAAATTTACCACTGCCTCCATAAACTGTTACTTTAATAACTACATACGAGGTTAATTGTCAAAAACAACAGTGATATAGAGCGCTACTACTACTAATATTGCTATTCATCACTACTATAATAAAATGCGTAAGATTGCTCTATGTGCAGTAAGTTCAGAAGAGTAAATTTTATTTAGTGATTAGTGAATTAATATTCTTAAGTCGTACAAAAAATAGAATTTAATTAAAAACGTCTTAAAGTGCATTAAAATTTAGGCAAAGAGTAAATTAAAACAAGCATATCGTTATCCTTGCAAGATAATATAACAACATATACCTCTACAACAAATCAACATATTTACAACACTTAAAATTAGGTAAAAAATATCTTAATACTACTCACCTAATAATTTGTATCATCACACAAAACGTAGAATGTTGTCAGTAAATCCGTGGTAAAATCTTCAGTTGCAGACTCCAATTTAATAAAAGACGTAGAAAACGCTTTAAAACTCCTATCAAAATACGATTTCGTTGTTTGTTTGTTTATACTTATATTTATGTAAGAGCACTTTATTATCACTTTTTAATATATTTCGGACAGTTCGTCTAAAAAAAACAAAAATGAATATGTCCTTTCGGTACAAAACCTTCCTTTAGGAACATGCACTTAAATAAAACCGTTAGAGTTTGAATTTCAAATTCCAAAACATTCCAAGCCTATAAGACATGTTTTATTTATTTTTTATTGGTTGAAGGATAAAGTTATGCGGGTCCATACTACACGACTTTCTGTACGTTTTAATAAAAAAGCCATACTGAACCAAGGCAAGGATAGTGAAGCGTCATAGTCAAGATAGCTTAACGATAAATATTGCGATGATGTCATGAGTTTGAATTAAGTAATTTGAATTAAAAAACTATTTTCATAGTACATTACAAAATAAATTTAAAGAAAAAGGTAGGTATGTTGCAGTAATATTTATCACAGAAAACCTCAAATAATAATTGGAGCTTAATAAAATCTGGCTTCTAAAGATTTCTATTTTTAAACCAGTCTCGTACAAAACATACATATAAACGCCAGACATACAGTCTGCTCTTGAAAAAGTTCATTAAACTTTAATTTTCACTTTTTGTGATATTTGAAACATTTTTTTATTAGACAACATTTGGACATTTGCCATTCTTCAATTGCGTAAGTGACATAAAGGAGTACGTGTACTCAATTATAATATATACTAACGTGAGTCAAGAGGAAATGACGGATTAGACGAACCCCGGAAAGAACAATATATGCGCAAAAAGCAAGACAATCATCTAAGCAGAATTGGGTAATTTAAAACTCAATTGCCAGTTTCAGTTAGATAAGAAAATTTACGCCGATACACACTAAAAAACTTTGCAATGAAATCACGTTCGTGAAATGAATCCGAGCGTGCAACAGTGGTAAGAAAACGCGGACGAAAACTAAAGCCAAACGGAAGAATAGATTTAACGAGATAGCAGCGGATGAACCGCGAGCCACTCTTAAAGATTTATATTTCACTGTGGACGGTGTTGAAACAACTGTAATACGGATGCGATGCAATTAAAAAAAGTGCCACAACAAGTTAAGTGGTTTCAATAAAAGCAACGCCGCTCAAGTGGTTGTAAAGGGTCGAAAAAGTTGTTGTTGGCAATAAAGATACCGGACTGATCTCGTTTACTCGTGATGGATATACAAGATCGGTCAAAGTCACTTTATGAAAAAGTTTAATGAGAGACAATGATGTGAGGTTTTGGATTAAGGCATGATAATTAATGTCCGCGCCATGTGGTCTACTAGTAAATGTCTCGGTCGACTAGATATGCTAATTACGATAGTGAGCAAGGCTCTACAAGGCATGTGCAGGATTCGATTAACCTCGAAACCGAAAGTTGCAGACTGCATTGATAGCTTTAAACGGTCAAGGTAAATCAGTTTAGAATAGTTAGACTAAAAACCTATATCCAGAAACATGCAGTCATCAGAAATATCGCACGTAAGACTGGCAGGTCCAATTACAATAATTATGTAGTTATAAACACTATCGCTGATGGTTTTTTTATTTATAAATAGCAGTTATGTAAGTAAATAGAAATCAAACATAGCCTTGAGTGAAGTTATAAGCGCAGATGCTTCAGATTTCGTTCACAAGAAAGACGCCCGCATATGTAACTCAGGATAACCACAACCGAACAAACCGCACTCGCAAACTGGTTTCGGTGCACTATTATTATTAAGGGCTCGTGCCAATATACGGGGCGAAACGTGCTGATGCACAACACAGTTAACAAAGCTTCGAGAAAACAAAAACTAAGAACGTAAGTTAAATGCAGTTTTATACCAAAAGGACACAACACGCAAGATGCTTCAAAAACCAACACAAAGTCACGTTTATAAAACTCCTAGTAATTCATTGTCACTTATTCCATGCAAACACTAGCACATCCAATCATAAGGCACTGTCTGATGAGTGTAAAACTAAGTTTGAAAACAGTTTCAAAATTGTTAAAATAAATTCACGAGTTGAGCGTAACGAACTGTCTGCATGAGTCGGCCATGCGCAAAGCCGGCGACTTGCAAACTGTTCCGTTCGGTTTCGAACTGAACATCAACGGCCACGCGGGCGCCCTCCTCTCCATCTCCCTCACTTGGTAAAAATATGTAATGTGTGAAAGAGACGAGCGATATTCCCGCGTTGTGGTCGCCTTATCGCAGGTTAAACTTTACAGCGACATGAATAGTTTCCGAGCATTAGTCAGAGAGGAACGGAATGATAATATTTTTTGTGTATTTGGCAGGACTTTTTCTGTTCTTGCCGAATATTCTAATCGGTTTTAGGCTTCTATTTTGGTTATCGGCAAGCGGGCGCGCGGAACAAGAAGCGCGATACACTAAGATTGTCTGAGTACCTAAAGAGGAAGTGCCGTGATGAGTGACCGAAAATTCTCGGAAGTTTGGTTAATTTTAACACGTGCCCGGGAGACAGCTACCAATAATAGTTTTTATTGGCTCAAGGGTATTCAAAAAGTGTATTTAACTCCACTTTTAGTCATTTATACCTAGTGAATAAAATAACACTCCCAAAACTGTCCATAATAAATTAAGAAGATTATATTTCTATAATGTAAAAGTTGAAAGTAAATTATTACAAACCAAACATACGTAGAATATATTTTGATAAGAGAAATAGAAAAATGACAGTTACAGAAGAATCAATACACCGACGAAACGAGACAATCTAGAAACCTTACAACTTGTAACAAGGTCGAAGGGTGGAATTTTCATTATATTAGCTTAAATATATGTATGGGCAAAAATATTGTGATTCACGGATTAAGAGTACATAAATCTGTAAGGTAAATAATTATTTAAACGACAGAAATAAACATATATAAAAATTTTTCATGGTGAAATCTAGATATTCGAACAAAAAAAACTTTCTAGTAACTCTAACAAAATATTCTGCGATAGATCACTTTTGCCCTAAAGGTAAATGACATGCATATTGTACTGAGAGTACGAAATTTTTAACAGCATTTACTCGGGTCTTGCAACACGCCCTCGGAGCATTATTGCTATAAGTGGCCCCGCTCATCCAAAGTTGGCCTCAATTCACCAACGCTATCTAAAGAGATCTCATATCGATCATATCGCATATCAAACATGACGTCCCAAAACCTACTTCACAATTGTATCATCGTATATACCTTATTATAAAATCATTCTCGAGATCTCGAGACCCAATTTACATAATCCTTTCGAGGTGCGTTACGAAATATCGTCAAATCTGCTTCTAATTAAAGATTTAGCAAATCTAATCTAGTTTTAATCAGACCACTACTACCCATAGCAACTAATATAAACCTCGGTAATAGCAACACATAATACATTTCATAATCACTTATTACTTCCGTAATTCACAGATCCCAATCTGGGAAGGATCTTTTGCAATGCAGGCCTACTTTTTATAATTGACAGTCTTAATCAGTTTGATGAATAGGATAAAGAAGACATTAAGTGGAACGATTCTAATATAAAAAGTAAAAATATACTACTTAAAATATTAGCTGCAAAGCTGGTTGAATAAATAAGAGACAATTAACGAGAGTTCCATAAACAATCTTCTGTCATCTAATTAAGAGAACCCCAAGCAAAAGAGCATGACGGAGACAAAAAGGTAATTGGATATCCGACATGCGTATACTTTCCCCGACAATATGTCAGCCATATCTAGGAAGTATATAATGTCTCCGGAACGAAAGATGATTGTAGTTCGAATGCGGTTAGAATGGTACACATTTTTAAGAAATACTGCGTTACTTCGTCTGATCGTGAAACTGATAATACTCTCACGGTCTCAATCGCACAAGCAAATAGAATATCTTTAATATTTCGAGTTCAAAATGTTGTAGATCAGAATCATTACAAAAAGTCTATATTAACTCAACGAATAAATGTGCCGATATCGTACTTATGTAATAATAAATAACCCATCAATATGCTGTAAAATTTATGACTTGGTCATAATGTCTATTTCTATAAAATTTATGTGGCTATCAGATGCACAGTACATAGTAAAACATATTTTAAAGTTGACATGATTATTAATTTACTTTTAGGAACAAAAAACCCTTTCCATTAAAAATTAGTAACACTTAGAGTGACCTTTCCCCGGAACTAATTTGCACACGAACAATAGGCACAACGGAAAGACTACAAGTAGACACTTTAAGGTAACAAAACAACAAAGCCATAATAGATATGCAGCGACATTCAAAATCATGTACTTTCTAACAATGAGAGCAAAACATCTCTGTACAAAAGATTGATGCTTGAGTCGAATCTGGACCGAGAATACAATGCAGTGGGCTGATATAGGAAAGATGGTACTGACTTTCACTCGGCCCTACGGGCTCACGAAGCGTAACGCATTAGGGACATTTCTCTTTTTTTACTATATCTAATGACACCTATCGATCAGATATCGCGAATGTAGGTTATGAAGAAAACGATATTGAAATTAACGGATCAAGTTAAATATCTAACGATCGTCCAAAGACATAAAACTTCAATGGGTTTATCACTAACCTAAAGAAATTATAAAGTAAAGAGTAATTCAAAGATACAAATAGAGCTCCAATAAGATTAAAATATCGAATGGTATCGTAAAGAAATAAATAAATTAATATTTATCGTGAATCGAAAAGTACTGAAATTGGAAAATCAGAAGGTACTGGACAATCGCAAATTAATGATTTGATGAATGAGTGTGTGACTTATATGCAAATATCAAATGTCTTACCTTCCGGTTCTGAATCATTAATCAATGTCAATTTACTAACAATATGTTGGCAAGAGAGTTTTTGCTTAATAATTTTAACAGTACTATTTTAATTGGCGAACTGCGTAACATTATTAAAGGCATTCTTCTTTCTATTTGAAATTCAATGAAAGTAGACAC
>DWLZ01000237.1:0-11995 GCA_018251995.1 Urbanus velinus | reverse complement strand
GATAATAAATTATGCAAAATGTGGTGCTAATTCTGTATTAAAACATTTTAAGCAAGCATTTATAATATTATAAAAGTTCTTGAATTTACTATAAAATAAATATTTCAATAAGCAGTTTAAACACCGATTGATGATATAAAAACCTAATTTTACATTGATAACAGAAAATGAATCCCAAAACCTGCTTGTATGAGATAAACGGAAAGAAAAAAACAGAAGTCAATAAACTCTATTTTATGAAACCCATTATGAATAAGAATCATATGGGTCGCTACTATCTCATAGTAAATTTTATAGATCTGACGTAAGTTTGTTTGCGTAGGGATTCCGTCTACCACCGTGGTTGAACGACCGGCCAAATTTTTATAAAGTCTCCACCCAGATTTCAAAAACAAAAAATGATAATAGTATGTAAACATGCATTATTCATAGTTTATCGTCCATATGTGTGGTTGGTGTATTATCTTCACGTGGACACCATTCATGTATTCCGATATTTCCGATCCAGATATTTAAATTTTGATTATCTCCGCCTCTGGTGCATAAAGAATGTATATTATTAAAGTTTATGGTAAATTGTTGGCATCGGACGGTAGCTTTATAAATCTGGATAAATTGCTTGTAGTTATGCTGTTTTATACCTACTTTAACCATTTTCTAAGGCTTTGATTGTTAAAAGTGTTTAAATACGAATACATTGTATTTAACAATTAGTAACATGTTTTAATCTATTTCACAAACGAGAATCATTTTTTTTCTAAATCTCTTACTTCTTAAGTAATTTCTGCTTATCATCTTTCATGCTCAATATTTCCTCAGATCCAACCATCATTAAATAACTCTCAAGCAATGTGGATACGTATATATCTTTGCATCCAATGCATGCTTGGTTGCGCCTCCCTAAAAGCAACCGTGGTTACCTCCATGACCAGTTTCTTCCCTATTGCTTTAAATTACGTAGCTTCAAGCGAAGGGCGTATAAAATTCGCTCCGCTTACCTCACTTTATACGCGATGTATATTGGAATATTCCGGAGTATAACCACTGAAATATTATAATATTTTTCGCGATAAATTCTTATGTGTGTGTGAAAAACGGTAACAAAAATGACTTCAGGGTTATGGTAAGCCTTTTATGCCTTAGAGGCTATTGTGTTTGTGTAATAAGAAAGTTTATTGGTTCTGACATATGTTAATAAAAAATAACTGCGCATAATAGAATATTTAATATATCAACAGGGAATTATAAAGGTTTTTCGTTTGTGTGATAAACTACTACGATGAAATCTATTAGTAACAGTAAAACAGACAGATATAGTTTACTGACCGTTTTAACTTAGTCGAAGTTACAACTAGTATCTACTAAAATAAAGTAGCTAAGTTAATACATTATAACCTGTTAATAATACCTGTCGTTAAAAACGTCAAACGAACCATAAACGCACTTCGTATAGAAATAAGGAAAACAATCATAAAATCTTTGATGTTACGTTGAAACAAGTATATAATTTGTGACATTCTACACCGAGATTCAATTCAAACGTTACCTACCTTTACATAACAGCCTCCCTTTGAGATGCCACATTCAAAATAATTTTGGTCAATGAACGCCGTTATACAGGAGCATCGCAAACAAAGGACCATCATATTTAATGTTGACTTCGAACCGTTCGGCAATAAAGGTAGGATATATGTGTAAGGCTGCGTTCACGTGGAAATATATGTTGAATTAACATTTCAACTAGTTACCTTGTGTTTGGTATATACTGCAGGTTTAAAATTTACTGTAAGCTTATCTAAAGTTGATATTTTAACAAGACTGTATCTAAATGGGTAATTATGTATTCGTGCTTCTGTGCATCAAAACTCAACTTCCACAGTACTAAGCTTCAAATTCAAGAGCCTTGATTTGAATCTTAGGATCAAAAGTAATTTACATAAATATATTTATGATTAACGCACTCAACAATTATAACATAATTTAATTAAGACTATATGATTAATACATAATACATTGACTATGAGTAATGACAAGGCATAAATTTTCGAAATTAGGAAGGCAAAATATATAAATTTAATATTGATCGATAATCGAGTTTTTAACTACTAACATGGCAACAAATTCAATATGTACACACTCTAAGCAAACATGAGAGGAGGTTATGAAGAATTCTGTAGTATGGCTTGGTTCCGTCAGATTTGATTTGATTTCGCTCCGTTTTCCGTTCGTTCCGATTTCGTATATGTCCTCCACGGAGCTTTATATTTATTCTTTGATGTGATGTGTTTAAAGTAACACTGGTAATTTCAAAAGGTTTGTTTGAAGTTGAAAATTACTTTTGCACGTTCCCGCTTATTATGTTGTATAATTTAAGAAAATCTATGAGACGCATAAAATAGTTGATAGACTCATATTTTTTCTTTCAGTAGCATTTTAATATGCAGCACATACGATTACTCCTACTTGTAGTTATCTAAGTCGAAGCACTAAATATTAAACTATACACTTAATTGGTTATTTCAAATCTTGAAAGCGCTGTACCAGATAAGATCTAAGGTAGACAAGGTAATTACAGGTTATATTTGTATCAAATCAACATCATCTATTACAGAAAATACAGCTTTGGTAATTATAGCAAGTACCACGTTTTCTGCGCTCACAGGAAAAGGGCTTTTTATAATAACTTCCTGTTCGAGCTCTACCTTCTTATTATTACAATCTTTCCTATAAGTATACTAATAAAAGCATTTTCTTGCGAAATCAAATGAAGTTGAAGTCTTAATAAATATTATTTATTTTAACATACGCTCAAAAATCTTAAAAGTCATCAGCATTACAAAATAGTATTTCTATAAAAAATAGAACAAATGTACCGAATGCTTATTATAAACGAGTATATCATGATAATAATTTCGTCCGTATCACTGCCGTTAAATATAAACCAAATTCCGAAGACCATTATATACCAAATATTTCTTCCATACAAAAGGCAAAAGAAAATGTTACTGCAAAGAGAAACGTTAGAGAAATTTACGATAATACACGTTAAAATATACATAATAACGAAAAGGGAAACATTTGGAAGTTTCCACAGAGTAAACACGGGATATGATAAAGTAAAGTAGATTTTTGGGGAAACTCCAACCTTTATTAGGTGCTTTCAACTGAAATATAATCTGCATTGTATACGTAAAAAGTTGTCAGAAGTAAGATTGGGTATTTGTCAAGTCATATATTTTAATATTTATACATAAAATTTAACTTACAGTTTAAATTCATCTGTAATTTTGTGATCTTTACGTATCATTTTTACAAGGTACTTATAAATAACTTGAGGGCTTTTATTTTGAAAAAAATATTTTGTCCGCTAGTGTAACTTATGTATCATTTTCTTTTAATTTGATTTCGTAATTGCTGCACTTCTTTATGAACTTATTCATTTTATTAAGCGCTACTACACTTCTTCTGTTTTGCTCTTTATCTTTGTTATGATCTATAATTTCTTCTACATATGACTTTGAATTATTTTGAGCTTTATTGAATTCTATTTCACTAGTAACTTGTTCGTCAAAAATAGTCCACAGATCTTAAATTAAAGATTCCTGGATCCTGCAGGATCAAGACTAAAACCGATCACAACGGATTTTAAATCAAGATCCGCTGAGTATTAAAACCGAAAGACGGAGCACCTTGGCACAAAAAAGAAACGAACAAAAACCTCAAAGTCGTTTAGAACGAATCGGCTCCTTCATTATCGCTAGATTTATTGCTTTGAGAATATCTGACTTTTTCAATAATGTACGGTTTGAGTTATAGAGAATGATGTGGTCTGACGATCTTAAGTACTAAACTGGCTTACATAGTTATAGAGCCCTTCGTTCGACTTCGCAGGCACCAATGCCACACCTACTATATTTTCTATTATATTCTTATGCGAGGCTTTTCAGCTTAGCCCTGGGTAGCAACGAATCCTTGTCCGATCTCGAGTAGGACTCTAATCTTATGTGGGTTTAATTAGAGTAACCATAGCTGCCCGTACACGGCAGTAGCCTCTTACCAAGGGAATGTGGCTTTCGGTTAAATTTCTTAAAGCATTGTTCTTTGTATAGATACAACGAATATTGATATGTAACCTCGAAATAAATATAATTCCACATCGGATTTTCAAATTCTTTTTCTTTTTATATATCTTAAAGATTAGAAATATTGAATGAACTACACGACTCTCATATTAAGGGTTCACTTGCAATAACCTTAAATTTAGAAGCGCATCACTTTTCAGTTAAAGTAACGTTATCTGACCTCAGTTAAGTTAAGATAAATTAAGAAAATACCATAAAATTACCCAGTACAGGAGGTCAACTCTATTAAATATTATAATCAAGCGCGATATTTACGGTTGAAATTTGATCGTAACCATATACAGGATGATGTCAAACTTACTTTATAAGGCATCTTGTTTTACGTAGGTGTTAGTTTTACACCAAACGGTACACCGAATGTCAAATATAAATGAGCTGTGCAATATAATCTTGACCTTAATAAGCTTTATGATTTAGCTAGTGATATATCGCGACTTGGATTGACTTTAGCTGTGAGAGATTTATCTATATAATTCTATGAATTTATCGAGTATATACAGTTAACTCACTCGGATTGGAAGCTATTAAGACTAATTGGTTATTTATATGTGTAGTTTGTACATAGAATGCGTAGTACTAGTGCTTCTTCAAAAATAATGTTGTATATTTCAACGATATTTAAGTTTTAAAATAACAAACTCTGAGTATGCTTCGTGCAAAATGAAATTTATAGACCCTTATTTTACAGAAGAAAATGAACAGGTTAAGAATTTAACATGATGTTTATTGTTTCCTTCATACCTGATCTGTAAAAAAATGTTAAAACTAGTGCTTACATATCTCTAATTCATAAAAGTAAAACACCTATTACACGAAATTACCGTCCAATAAATATAAAAATTGCACGCCACTTGAAAAAGAGCAAACAAACATTCGCACGTACATCTGCTTCAACTATACGCGTCTTTCGTCTCTAATCCTTCCTGACATGTGCTATAATCGCGTGCAGTGTAATGGAAGCATGAACTGCCTTCACGTGGGCCTTCGAATAACTATCTGTCATTATTGAACGTTTTTACACAATTAGGAGATCATTAAGACTTTGTAAAGGATTAAGGTACAACGCCATCTGTTGGAGCAAAAAGGAAACGTTTACGTTGTTTTGTAACTGGTTTTTGATTGCTTTGATGTTGGGACTGAAATCTTTTAAAGGTTTGCAGCTTCGTGATGTTTTCTTGTTTTTATTTGCAATTCTAAACGTGCGGCTGTAATCACTTTGATTAAGCTATGTCTTTTAATATTCGTTTGACTTAATATCCTTTTTATATGTATCTACTTCCTTTACCCAGGATGATAAAATATATTTTTATTTATTTCTTCCTAACATTCATTTTTAAATTCTCTACAGAATGCAGCCTTATTTCACAATTTGCTGCGTCGAGTTCGCTTGAAATCGAAACATTGGAAATAAAAGAAGCGAGCGTAGACGGAATATAGAAAAGTAAAATGTGAGATGATCTAGACGTGTTGTTTGTGTGTTGAAACGAAAATGTATTGGTATTGAAAATAGAGTTAAGCAAAATTTCAATACTTTATTTTCATATGAAGCTGTTAAAATTTATGATCATGAGGATTTGATAGGTTTTTAACACGTTTGACAGCTATGTAAAAATATTTCCAACACAATTGTATATAATGTTAATCAGGTATAAATCCATTTCAAAGTGATTTTAGTATGTTTGATTTTCAATCAAATACTTCAGTTCAGTTCTGTATTAGCTTTATTTGAACAACAAATATTTTTACCTTAACAGCTTAACCTTATTACCAGTCTGTAGTCCTTCATAAATCATAATTATATCTATTACATATTGAAATACATAAATCATTACAAATAACAATTTACCGTTCTCTGACATAATTTACTACACCTATATACTTTACAATTATTAAGACGCAAATACCAAAATCATATACAAACGTAATAATATAATGTAAATAATCGGTTTCTACACTTGTTAGTTATTATTTCACGAAACGCGATATTATTCCAGCGGTCTTCATTATACAAATCACGCACCTCACAATGACAGAGGGCATTGTGACAGGCGGAGCGGAAAGAAAGAATTCGTTTAAACATAGGCCCGTGAACGCGTAAAGTGAAGTACGTGGTCATTTAATTTTGTTTTAAACAATCCACGCGTTTATTTACCAGCATTTTTATCCAATAGAGAAATTTATAAAAACTTATTTCTAAGAGGTATATAAAACATAGCCGCGCTTAACTTTTTTACTTTTATATAAACTTTTTTTACAAGTGTTATGTTGTTAAATACGTTCTATTTATCGAGTAGTTTTAATTAATAAATTTTGAAACAATCAATCGTCTTACAATTTAGAAAAGTCAAGCTATTAATTAGTTAATTTAAACTAGCGAACAAGATCAATAACCATAGATTCTAATAGTTTCCGCTCTACTCAGTTCGCGCCCGAAGGCGTCTAACCTTCACGATCCGTATTTTTTAAACTCATTTCGTAACTATATAACCATCCATTGAACAGATAAAAATCTTAAATGGAATTACTTCGCGTGTTACTTCCATGTTCTAAATTTGGGGGAGATTAAACACTACCAATTCAAACCTCCGCGTTTTACTCTACGCCGCTTCTAAAAGGGGGATTTTCAATTCTGCCGGCTTTCGATTTGTTAAAACAATGGCTGCGTGAACAATAATTACACCGTCAACGATTTAGTCGTCAAGATTGTTAAAATGAGATGTTGAAACGTTCAACACGGATTGTGTTCGGGGTATACCATTACTTGCACTCGAAAATTTAGATTTTATTCTGGTACAACGGCCAATTTATGTTATCATACATGTGTATCACTTATGCTTTGTTTCAACTCGTTTATTTAATGTGATGGGCGACAGTAAAAGCCATACTCATAAAAATGTACAACGAAAGATAAGATTACAATTATATTTAATTTACTTTAATCAAAAACAGTAAGTAAGGAAAACCATTTAAAATCCTGGCAGCTATAAGCTTCATATCAATCAAGTAAGTTCTTATTAAAGCTTAAGTGAAGATATCTTTCATGAACGCGCAGGCATCATTTATGACAAGGTTAATAGCTTTGCCTATTAATTCTACCCTAATCCACCTCTTAAATATGACTTTGATGAAATGGAGGACTTTGGTGAAATTAGTAAAATGGATGAGCATATAAATTTCAATAAGCTTAGCTCCGAGCTATACAGTGAAACGAATTGACCTTAAGTTCTGTATAGACGCATGGGTGATACGCGGGATCAATTGTATAATAGCTCGAACGCTCCTTCTGTAACATTTTAAATTATCTGCGTTAACTTTAAAACCAAATAAAATTATGTACTTTCATTTGCTGAAATTTATATCCAGCTCCATAAATCTGGCTGAAAAAAGTGGAACAAACGTTAGAGTTAAAACTTTCACATCACGTATATGCATAGGACTTCACATTAATCTCTGAATGCATGGTGCCAAGATAGTTCTCTAAAAATCCAATTTAAGCAGTTACAACTCACGTACGTACAATTTGTGTGGCAAACGCTCTTGACTTTTATTGGTCGTTATGCTGATAATATTGGGAGCCGTGAGAAGCGAGGTTGTTTGCCTTTGATTCCGTTTCCATGGCAACCTTCTATTGTATAAGACTCACAATCTATTCGAAGCGGACTTCCACCTGGCCACCTGTTTCTTTTATGTTCACTCATCTTTTGAATTTTATTGGATTTGCTACATTGTGATCTGAATCGTCGAGTTCCTCAACAACTTGATTCGGTATCGGTTTTATTGCTCGAGACGCGTTCGGCTTTATTTTACTTCGACGATTTCTATTCGAAATTCTTCGTAAGATATTAGAATTACGTAGGAGATATTTATAGGATTTATCTAAATAGTTAAATACTATACTCTGTATAGATATGTTTTGAGAAACCAAATGATGCTATGAACGTTCTAATCTTAATGACCTAAATTGCAATATCCTGCAGTTAACACACTTAATTATTGGATCACACGTGAATCAGCCAGATTGTTTCAATTACAAAATATTATTTAAATGCGCGAATATTTACGATTCGGTTTGAAAAATTATTTATGAATACATTTAGGAGCAATGAACGCTTTTATAATAGATCAGAATAGTATCGCAATTAAATTTTCATTACTAGTGTATTAGAGATGTATCGTTTTATGCGATCCTTGCATGTAATGGCTGACTTCCAAGGGACTGTCCTCGATATTCCCATCTGATTATATCAAACACATCAGCTATAACTGTCGAATCACTAGCCAAGAGATGAAACTTATGATTGTTTGCAGCATCTCTTCCTGCTATTTCTCTGAAGGTCATGGTCATCTCTGTTACATTTTCGCGTGTTTATGTAATTCTCTATTTTGGTCTTTATCTACAGTCATTACAAGTACGAGCAGCTCTAGAAAGGAACAATGATATTTAAATTTCAAGGCTCTTGTCCCGTTCAAATATCATCACTGACAGTCAAGTCGCCCTCCTCTTGAATTATGTTCAACATCTTAGATACTCTTATGGTTTTTTTTTAATTTTTTTGATGTTATTTTTATCGTATTGATACGTTTATTTTTTAGAATATTTTTTGATTACGTTACTGGAGAATTTTGGAAGTATGATAATTGCTTAGGACTAATTTACGGAATCAGTCAATTTATTCACTAAATAACTACGTATTATTTTCGCAACGTTAACGTTATTTTATCAATACTATAAATATTGCATTTTCATAACCTTGTCGTATACCTACGAATATTGTCGAAGGTTATTTAAATATCATCTGTTGACTTCGCTAAATTTACCTTAGAACTAATGACTCTTAATTAAATTTAACATTATATTCCAAGAAAATTCTATTAAAATAATTATATTTTATCGTTTCTTTCAAACTATATTATATTTTGAAAATTAAAAATGTCTATAGAATATCATTTAGACCAATTAGTTCAATAAAACCATCTAATATTAAGCTTAAATGTGCATCTGTAATAAGAAACGTAAAAAGAGTTTTAGTCGCATGCACAACATTGGAACCAATATGAACCTATTCGTTAGTCGTATGTATTGAATATTAATTATTTTCTCAAACGGTGTATTCAAAGGATCTGAATAGTTTGGATATTCCGGTGCGTACAAGCCTTTTGAGGTCAAAATCATCGAGAATACATTTTTTATCTGCTCTAACCTCGCGTAAATTACGAAACCGCCTTCGTATTCGTTCCGTTCGCATGTTCGAATTACGTGATCATTATACGTTCTAACACCTCTTAATCAGGGCCGTACGTACGAATCGCCAAAGAAACTTGACCTTCTTTTTTACGTCGAAACGCGAGTAATGGGTGCACATTTCGGATTGTTTCTTCGATTTGTATTATTGTATTTTTTACTACTTCAATTTGATTTGATTTAGTTTCGTAGTTTGGTTTGGCTTAATCGATATTAGGTCGGCTTTATTTAATAACTACTGCTTTATTAGTAGAATTCTTTAAACATACCATACACCGTTTCTGGAAATTATTCAATCAAATGCTTTTATGTCTTAATTAAGTTCTATATACGGTTTCCTTTCACGAATCATTCGTTTTATTCTCAATATTAGGAACATTTGAATAGATTTTTCTTAAATTGTTTTTTTTTATAGATTTTTGTATTTTCAAATAAAATAGAAATTACCTATAGGTGTTAATAATATTTTCTTGGGTTAGTTAAATCAATGTTCATAATATATATTTTATTTCCCGCCAAACTAGGCCAAGTTAAAATAATATGAGCTAGCCGACACTGCAACCCCTTACAACCCCAACGTAAGAACCCTTGAAACAGCAGCTCCACTGCTGCTATAAGGCAGAATAACTGAAGTAGTCGCGTGCATTGTATAATGTAAATAAATAGAGGAATTATCGCAATAAGGAATGCTTATACAAGTTTCTTCAATAACTCTATGTAATTACCCATAATTATAGGGTAAAAACATAACGCATGACACGATATAGCTATAATTATAAGGTTTTTATAACTTAGTTGCCTGGCGACTTGTGCTTGGATGATAGAGCTTTTTGAAACGAAATTGATACAGTTTGATAAAGTACTTTCAAATCTATGTTTAATAAGCGATTTTGATTATAATACCTACTGGTTTAGTTTGCGCTAGAAGAAGTTTGGGTGTTATTGTTGACTTTTGACATCGTAGCGTTTTTTAAGAGGAAATTAAATTAGACGAAGCCGTTAATTGAGGCTTTGTTAGTTACTTTATACGCTTCTCATTATGTACGTGAACCACAAGGAAAAAAACTTGTATATTAAAGAAATAATGAATATCTAACGATTTATTTATTAAGATTCGAACCATAGACTTTCGGAATGGTAGACTTAAGACCACAAAGCTATAACTTTAAAAGATTGTCTTATTATAATTTTGTAGTAAACCTCGTCGTTCGTTAGTTATTCATAACACTGCCTACAGGCAAACTTCAAAATATTAATAACAGATTTACGATTTATTCTCATAATCAAGAGAAAATTGGCCATTTGTCTTGTTTATATTGTTTTTGACAATGCCCAGGGGTTATTTTGTTTTAATTTATTCTATACTTATATTTATTCTAATACTTAGTTTGCCACGGATCTGAGACGAGCAATAGAGAAAAAAATTGATTACCTACCTACAGATGCCCACAACAGCTAGTGATACCTTAAGTAACTCGTTTTCTACTACAATTTCGTAGAAAAAATGTTCCTAATAAATAATTCATAAGTCTGTAAGAAATTACACAAGTAGCAGTCTATTTCGTTACTTCATCAGTGGCTACAATTTTTTGGCTCGAAGGCATCATATATCATATTTATGCTACATTTAAATCTATGAGTTAGAAACGAGTTTTAAATAAATCGAAGTTAGACAATTAATATACTGGCGCTATTGAGAACAACATAATCAATATTATGTTATGTTTCACGCATATCATTTACAAATTTTAATATTAAACAGAAGGGCATGTTGCTAATCAATGCACAAATAATCCTTGGATCGATGTCGCATAAAAACTCAATTAATATGAATATAAAAAATATTATGAGTATAATATTATTATAAGTGGATTTTGACATAGCGATACAAGCCGGCCTACGCAGTAGAATAACATAATCTTCATAAATTTCATTTTATATTAGTTTACTTACTTGCTACTGAAATAAAATATAAATATAAAGCATATTTGTCTTATTAGCATAGTTAATACAATATCAATATTAATGAAGTATAATCGTCAATAAATAGATTATAAAAAATAACAAAATCTTACTAAAGACTAAATATTAAAGCTTGTAAGTATTCAATAAATTTGTACTTATGGTAGATTTATTTGAGCCTTTTTTCGTAATAGATCTTCCTTATAAGTCACGAATAAAAAAGTATGAAACAAGTGCAGTCGATAGAAAACCAATCCTATATTCAGATATAAAGACGAATCGTAAAAGTTCAGATAAAATTTATGCAGGAAACTGAACTTGGCTCTGGTCACTGCCAAGTTGGGATTTATTACAGGGCCTGACCTGCCAGTATATTTCTTTTCTTATTAATATCATGTTCGGACGTGAGTCTTTTTTTGACAAATTACGGCCGAGAAAGTATATTTTCATTTTCTGTCTACGTTTTTATATCTCAAGTACATTTCAGTCCTGTTATAGACTGCTTTAGCAAGACCAAATTATAACATAATTTTTACTGGGTCATTTATTGCATAAAATATCTAAGTATGATAATTTATTCACACTGTGAGATATTTAATAATTAAACGGGTCATTTAATCTTTTATGTACTATAGTTTTGAAATTATAA
>DWLZ01000236.1:0-11999 GCA_018251995.1 Urbanus velinus | reverse complement strand
TACATTTTAAAAATAAGCTTATATAACATAAGCTTGTATGCCAATTTCAATCCCATAATTGTATTTTATATATTTTAACATGAACGTGTTGACAAATTTACAAATAAACATCTCTCATTCGTCCATCCAGTAAATATGTATATTTATTATGTTCGCACTCATTTGTAGCGCACTTTGTCATCGCTCAAGATGTGAATATTAAGACTTTGCCAAGTCATAATAAGGGTTTAAAGTCTTAATGAGAATCCGTTGATGAGGAGCATTTAAGATTCATACATACTCGTAAGACGTACGTAAATAAATTATTAAACCTTCGGGACTCTGATGGTATATAATCACGTGCCTCGTTTATTTTTGATTCCTTAAAGTTTGGCGCCCACGGGAGTTTATAAAAGTTTTTAATGGCCTCACGTGTGATTAATTTACTGGTCTATTTTCTACCTATTATCTTCTCACTATTCACGTTTCGTTTAATCCCGTCTTCCATGGCAAAACAAGATTTTTTGTTTTTAAAGTCTACGTACCTTAAATATATAATTAGTTCGGTATGTACGTTCAAATAAGCATAAAATAAAATGTAATGAGACGTGGTTTATAATTATCCATAGATAATTCAAAATACCTACCAATTGTTATGGAAAATAAGAAAAATGACTGGTGATTAGATTTGACCAAAGTAACATTTTTATATTTAAAAATGCCTTTGTGGTATGCATATTTTATGTACATACATCCCTTGCTTTTATAATATTTCTTCTACAATTAAACAAAGTTAAATGCAAGTCCTTGTAATGATTTCTGAAATAAGTACGATTTGATGGACGCATCACGGGTCCCGTTGTGTAATACGTTGTCCGAGCATTATAATCTCCTTATAAAAATAGAAATGCATGATTAGCATTCGCTAGTGAAGGGTCTTATGGGGCTTCATGGTATTATGGATGGGCACGTGATTTCTTGACGTACACGTTTCACGGTCACGTTCATGGTCAAATAGGAAATTAATAAAACGTTAAATATAGATTTAAGAGCTATTGTAAAAATATCCAATTTCCACGATAGAAATGCTTAACAACTGAAATATGAGAAACACATGTATACTTCACGGTCACGTTCATGGCCCGACTGAAAATAATTTAAAAATTCAAACTTTATGTAAACAAACATTGACCAACGTTAAGAGCTATCGTAAACTTTGATGATCGTGGTTCTTGGACTGCACGTGATAATAAATAGTTTGACATACTGAATTTTCAATGTATGCGATGCTTTTCAATTTAACACTTAAAACTACAATGTTGTTGGTTTCACTACGTAACATTTAATTTTCTATCTTGCTACTACTAACTAGTTTTGTTTGAAACAACTTATAATTTCAGAGTTCATCTTTCTTAGTCTATTATTATTAGGTACAACACATCCACATATTTTGTAATTGTTATTTGTAAAGCCAATTACAGTTTATGCAAAATCATCCAATCTTGATTCATGGAAATTACAGGTCCTTGTTAGATTGTAGAAGTTTGTTATTATGTTGTTTGGTTGCTTTCTATGGATGGTGTTGTAAAACAGGGCTACTGTATGCAAATTCCGCCAACTGCATCTGTTTACATTTCATTAACTACCTCACAGCGCCCTCCATACTCGAATGAACTGATTACAACTCGATTACGTCGCTTTAGTATTCCCGACTCTGCTAGTTTCGTCACTGACAATTTAAATCTCACGATCGAATGACGTACACAGTTAACATCCGCTGAAAACAGGATTGTATCATTAAAAGCCTCTCGCACACAGCCGTCTATGTTCTCACGTAGTACGTAAACATACCGCTACCTATGTAAATATGAAGGTATATCGTTCATCGTCCTCAAAATAGTCTTGGGTATTGTGACGTCAATACGATCTAACTAGAGTAATACTAGCGTCTTCGATTTTGATTTCAGTCACATTGCCTTGATCAATAGGTATCTACATCAATTTTTTTAATATGTTTTGTACTTGATGAAAATAACTTGTTTATAATATACGTATAATGAACGTTAAATAGAACTAAAGTTAATAATTCCATTGTAGTCTTTTGTCATTACAATTACTCTTGATTGTATGTCGTTTCGTTACGAAATATCAATTTCATAGGGCGACCTCGCGCTCGTTTACCTTTAGACGTTTTCATGAGTCGTTTGTTCGAATATAGATCACGTAATGTTTCTCAATGTTGTTATGAAAATTAATAATGAAACCTTCGGAAAATGGGTAATATTTTTGTAGTTTTAATTATGGCAGCTGTATTATATTGTAGTGGTATCATCGATAAGTTTCTCCGAAGATCTATGTCAGGCGAATTGCAAACGATGTACCGTCGCGGTCCTGGCGCAAGCGAGCGAAACTGACAATGGTGAGTTCAAACCAAACGAGCGTAGTTTGAGCTAAACGATCACGTCTTTATTACCATCGTATTTCGCTAAAGTGTGATCTTTTCAACTGTCGTCAATTTCTGCTCGCTCAATATACTCATTCTCGTATTTCATCGATATGCCAATTTTAAATTGCTAGAATTTTGACCATAATCAAAATAATTGTTTTCCTTATGATACGGATTTTAAAGTACTCTTCGTATCCGTCATAATATCAGCCAGGAAAATCCATACGGTACTCGTAACTCGGCTATTCGCAAGAGGCTTAACTTTATCTTTTCCTCTTGATTGTGCATTTTATTTATTTTGTGAGTTTCTGTATCATAACCGTCCTAAACATATTTCGAATTGACGTCAACGCTCATTATAAGGAACGTCCATTGTGATGCGATGCCAAATCTGCTTTGTTAATTATGTATTTCGTTAGGCTTGTATCTGTGTATGCGTTAGTAATCGAATAATCGATTTCATACTTTTCCAGCTACAAAAAACTACTATTTTATATTTATGACGCTTATCGATTTTTGTCGCTATACATCTACACGTTCTGTGACCAACAAGATCATAATCTAATTAGTTGTTATTGTAACACAAATAGAAATAATCAGTGTTATAATATGTAAGCTATTGTCAATTGTATTATCAGATATTAGTCATGCAGAATTTCCATAAAAGTATAGGTGATATTCAAATTGTTATCAACTTGAATGTCTATAATACAATAGACACAAATTAAGTGAATTAGAAATGAGTCGACTCAATTTGTCCCCAATGAATAAGGATAAGGTAAATTCCCTCGGTGCACGAACATTTACAATATGTATTGCGCCATTGGAGCTCAGACATGCGATGTGAAATAGGTATAAAATAAAACAACTTCCTCGACTTATTGATTCTAATTATTTTATAGGTACTTGTTTCCGTTTAATTCTTGTAGTCACCAGTCACCACTATACTCTAACAAATTATATTTCTATTTATTACCTAAACTTTAGTGTCCAACACTTCAATCGATCGATCGTAGACCTATGTCATCGATGTTGGTCTACTCATATCAATCAGTTATTCAACATCGATCGTCAGTTGAGAACTTGTAACGTTTGTTCACCCTTATCCCTCTAATCCATAAATTATATTGGTGATTTTTTTATATTTGAACCCTACTACATCTACATGTTCTATACCACGATGTGATAATGTAATTGAAGAGTGTCAGACAAAATAAAAGTCTTAGTTCGTACCCCACATTTACAAATCCAAAAAAACGTTTTAATTATTTAAATATATGTTGAGCTACATAAGGAAGTAACATAGGTCACTGACAATTCCAGCCAATAAAAACATCGGAAATACTCACTGGGATGTGGAAGTACACTTTATCGTATATTACGTTACGGTGTCTGTCGAATTTTACGGAAACTGTGTATGGGTAAATACCCAAACAAAACCCCATCAAATTTCGACTTATCTATATTCTGTAACAAATTTGTGACTATATGTTATGTCTACTTTGTGTGAGATATAAAAACGATACGTTATCTACTTAAATAACAAGCTAAGTATAATATTTATGTCATCGACATTCGTCGCGAATTTGATCCACTAAGCGAGACACGAACCTGATAATAGGCAGATAAGTTGACCCAGCAGTTACTTTCCAAATGTTAAACTGGATGTATCCAGTGAAGTACATTATTTCATGTTTACTATACGATATCACACAAAATGTGGTTCATGAATTATCCATACAATAATAAACGGATAAGGGGGTTAATTTTGGATACGTTACACAATCAAGGCATGCGTAGACATACTTATTTAAGACCTTGAAGACGTATTATAATTTACATCAGATGACAATAAAAAACAGTGTTTTACGAATATACTCTCATTAGCAAATTCTGTGGAACAGTTAAAGATAAAGTAACATTCCACTACTTTTTCGTCTCTTCACTATTCAGGACAAAGTTAAGCGCTAATTTTACTAAATAGCTTACATTTACAACTGTTAATATTTTCCTATGGATATTTTATGAAGTGAGTTATTCCAGTTACAAAGCACGAAATATCGTAGGTACCTAATATAGTAATAGTACCCACGTACACTTAATTAAATATGATGAAAGTTCTTTCCTTGTTATAACATGTATATGGTACAGCCACAATAGGTATATTAATTATATTAGACCTAGTTATACACAATTTGCTTTTATACAACTGACAGTAGGTAGATATATCACTACATATATCGTAATGCGTAAGTTCATTTGGTGTATTAATGATATTTAGCCTTAAATGGACTAAATCAGTATCTACCACAAAACTTTTATTTAATGAAATAACAACCATACAATCTCTATATTTAAAAACAAAAATTATTAATCCCGTGTCAGTTTGCGAAATGTATGCGTTTAAAACATCCGCAAAGATATGCTATTAGAAAGATCACAATAACGTAAATGTTATGTAAACGTATAATTTCAGTCGTAATTAATGCACCTACGCGACGTTCCTACAATAGTGCACGTTATTACAGAAATTAACACATATACTCGTAATAATATACAAAGGCGAAACGACGAAGATCTCACGACCGACCGAAGAGATAAGTTACATGTAATGGTCTAGTTTTGACCTATTAAGTTCATTAAGTGCGTGCCACCGATATTGACGTCACGCTAATTAAATTATTGCCTGTCGCATGTCGCAACGCCGATGACAGTGAAGCTACGACTTGTCAAGTTCACGGCTAATATCCATCAGTTACTGTGTTCTTTACAACTGCCATCTATACTTAATAATACAAAGCTGAAGATATAGTATGTTTAAAATTAAACGCGCTAATTTCTAGAAATATCAGTCGTATAATGATGCAGCCTGTTTCTCATTTTATAAGCCACTTATTTCAAATCAGTAAGCTGAATTAATAAGGTCCAGCTTGACCTTTATCGGAAAAATATGTACTTATAAACTGTCTGTTGTAATTGTTATGTCATGTTACGAAATACATATTTTAAACGCGGACAAAGTCATTGAGCGCAGCTAGCTTAATATTACGTAATATGGTACTTTTCAATGTCTTATGTCTGATAAATAATAAGTGTTTATTAAAGTATCATTATAGATATTATGTAAACGTTCTTTGTTTGCGTGTCAGACTGGTATAGTGACACCTATGCCACGCGGGGTGGTCGACTGGTCGGCGGGGTGGTCAAGTTTTAGTTCATGACTCATTAATGAATCATCAGAATCATTAGTATACGGATGATAATATCCTCTCCGTCATCAGTTCTTTAGTCACTCCTATATAAGAGCCTCAATAAGAACGGCTTGAGGTGTTTTTGTAAATCGCAGGGTGACATACCTACAAAATTGCGTGGAAGTGTACGTGACAAGATTCTACTGTCACTCTAAATCTTCATTTGTTTGCGGTCCTATTTGACCTGGTTCTGTCAGATTTGATGAAATGTCTTGCGCCGCCCGAGCGGAATTCAAACATCTGTAACACGGTGCGAGTCCGGCTCCGGGACAAATCTGCCAAGCTTCTGCTACAATTACTCTCTCAATACATTAATGTCCCACTGCTCAGCGTTGACGTGTCCATGAGTACTTCATTGCGGTGGTATAAAACCAGTCGAAAGCTTCCAAGAAAAGATTTACATGTATAACGAGTTCTAAACGGAAATCCTGAATTAAGTATATTATTGCTAGCGGACAGCAATCTAAGGATTGACCACACTTTTATGGCTTACTCCTAACTTTGGGGATCATTTCAATTATCTAGTGTCACAGTGCTATGAACGCTGTTATTGTTCAATAAATAATGTGCATTTAAAAATGTATGGTCGTAGATCGCAAATATATGAAACGGTGTCATAAAAAGTATTAAAAGAAATAAAAAAAATAAAAGGGTTCGGTATAAAACGTGCGTGTTATAAAAATATTAAATAATATATATGTTTATATATGTGTATAAAATTTTGGTGCGAATGGTCCTTTGTATTTTCGAGAGCAAGAATAATGTAGTGTGTAAAAAATTCAATATCTCATGTAAACAACGGTTATGCGTCCATACACTCTTGAGAGGAAAATAAATAATAGATATACAACTCACACTTCAACATACCTCAAACCTTTTAGGATTTCACTCGTACATCCGAAAAGATTTACCCTCTTTTTGGGTCAGCTAAAAACATGGATCGTTGATAACGATTGTTTGAACTTGACCCGGCAACTTATGCAACGTGTTTTGATTTGATCTGTTCGATTTTAACAGTATATCTTCAAAATAAGATGTGAGTTATTAATTTTTAAACTTCCTAAGCAAGTTTTAGTAGATGCAAAAATATCTAGTTGCAACACAACAGTTGCTAGACAACATGGTATGCAAATATAGACGTCATAACCAAGGAAATTGTAGGTCAACGATCGTACCTATAGCATTTGATAATACATTAGTTTTGTCTGAAATGTTCACTTAGCTTTTAGTTTAATTACATGTCGTGATAAAATTTTGTAATGTGTGCAATAAAAATTCACGTCCTCTTATTTATTCTTATTATATCAATTTTTTACTTTTAGTGAATAGCTTATGGGAATTTTCGTTTAAGATCTTTTACTGTTATAAGATTGATTGTTTTTTGCAATGTACGTAGGATTTTATTACAAGTTTCCTAAATGTACAAGTATCCCTTTTACTAGTATTCGTAATCTGGTAGGTTCAATTTTGACTTCATCGCATCATCAGCGGCGTTTAAAAATTGCAAACACTTCAAATTATTTATTTATCGATAATTGACAAAACGGTAACTCTTTTTGATGGTTAACAAAGTGTTAGTCTTATTATCAGATATCGATTATAAACATACATTGGGAACATGGATGCATTCGATGATTTACTGTTCCGAATGTTGTTTAATCACTGTGGAAAGTTTTACTTTGAGATTTTTTTAAACCTGAGTCTTATTACGTCTTATTAAGTAGTATTACTTTTTGATTGGAACAAAATTAAACATAAATCAAAGAATTATAAATTAATTATAAATTTTTCATTATACTCTTAATTAGTATCATAATACCCAATCATAAAATACTGAAATAGTACTAAAAGTTGATAAGAATATATGCAAAATAGATTGTAGTTTTCAATACCTAGTTTGCATTGACGTCATGAACAAACGTTACTTCAGGCATTAAAATTAGATCGTATGTTTTCTAAAAGATAGTGTATATTAATATTTGGTTATTTTTGATTGAACTGCAAGTTTTTACACTGTTAGAATCGACAGACAGGTATAACATAAGTGTTATAATTACCTCTAGTAAGATAACTTAGTGTAAACAGGTGCATATATGATTATATTTCATTATGCAGGCAATGTAAAATGGTTATTAAAACCATGGCGTTCCTAAACATCCTAAGAACCTTTTAAGCTTTACCCACCTGTCAATACAAAAGAAGAATTAAATCGCATCAAAAGATCTGAATTCAATCGTAACGAATTGATTTTTTTCTGTATTTGGTCTGAAAAAGTTTGAATGTTCTATTGTTATTATAACCTAAAAAATATAAACCATTCAACTCGGAAGAAATTACATTAATGATTAAGCATGTCTCAAACAAAAAATGGTTTCTTTTGACTATATTTTTTAAGCTCATTAATTTTGTCTCCTTGTGGAACCCTAAGTCATTCAACGTGTAGTCAACGCGAAGATTGTAAAAGATTTTTATTATTACAGCAATTTTATTGCTCAGTCTCGTAAATTGCTGCGATTAGACTTCAGTCAGTATCTCGTAAATTGTTCTTGCAGCTGACGATTTCAGTCACGGATCGGCTTCATAATATTATTACATAATAACGCATTTTTAGCTCCACTGGTCCGATATTCACGTAAACAAAAATAGGGAATTGAGGTATTTGTCTGTTATTTTGTAAAAAGAAAGAAAATATTTATTTGCACGTACTAAACCGATCTACATAAATAAACGTTACTACGAAAGAATTTTGGAAATGAATGAAATGATTTAGTTGCAGTTTCACACAAGGCACAATGATTACCTATAGAAAATAAAAAATGTGTGAAACCTGTGGAGACACTATATACGCACTTCTCGCGCTACTGATCTATTTCCATAATTTATATAATTTTTATGTGCCTGGTGACGTCTCAGTTAAAAAATCGTTTGCTCTTTAAAAATATAGTTATTTTAACGCACTGAGTTCAGGCGACAGGAGTTCATTGGCAGATGCTGAAAATAAAACGTAACGAGACAATCATGGCCGCTCAGCTCGTCGGCTTGTCGGCACGGAACGGCCTAGCCGAGCTACATACACGTATATTAATATATTTTTTTATAATAATAGTCGCAAATGGCTAGGCCGTCCAGCTAATGTGAAGTCGTAACTTCAGCTTATAAATTTTATATGAAACCAACCAAAAACTGTTATGTTGATAATATTTGCCTCTGAAGTCTAAAACGCCTAGTACGAAAATATCTTTGGAACCTCTTTACAGTAGTTTTCAAAACATTACAAAACATCTTACAAATGTAAACATTGAAACAACAGAAGCAAACTATGTATCCTAAATAAGAATAAAATGCCAGTAGCTTACTGTGATATCTCATGACAATGACAATAGTGTGTGTCGGAGTCTTTACATTGCCATTTGAAACAACTAGGCATCATTGTGTTACGTTTCAGAAAACAGTGTTGTCTTACAGAAACAGGATATGTCTGGAAATGCAAACATTTATCACCAACTGACACAGCGATGATTGAATTGTACAATTGTCTGTACCAACGCTACTTTGCCAATATCGGAAACGTTTAATGTAACAATCGATAAATTGCGTAATTTGATTAATAAAAGAGAATGACGCAAAATTCCCCTTGCACTTCTTCGCATCATTAATTGGTCAGATCAAATGTTCAGACTCTGGACTACCTGAATGTTGTAATAATCTTGATCTTGTTTAATGAAGGGTAATGATTGGAATCAACGCTGAATTTGCCGATTATTGAATATTGTTCAATCCAATCCAACAATAGAACATAGGTGTGGTCTGGATTGAGCCACTCCTTTTTGGAAGCCAGTTGAAAAAGTCATTAGCGAACTTTTAGAAATTTTACAATATAAGGGTCATTAGTACTTGACGTCAACGTCTTCTGGCGACGTGTCGTCTAATTAGAGTCACACCTCCCAACTCTACCACGTGCAAATATTTTTACGGGGTTCACGAAATTGACGCGTATTTTTAGAGGTATCCGTTCGAAGTACGAATAAATGTCACGATAACCCGCCTATTTAAAGTAGGATACAGATTATGTATGTTAAAATAGTCATGAAGTAGTCTATTTATTGCTTTGATATTCAAAGGCTAATAAATAATGTGCGGCATATTGCGGACTTTTGTAGCAAAACTCTAATATGAAATGCAAACGCCTGGTTATATGTTCAATTCACTTGATAAAGTTAACTACGATGTGAGTAATTCCGTAAATTGCATTGTCCGTTATGTTGTGACCGCTGTCTATTCTCTGTGGTCGGAAATGTTTAATGTATTCACGTAACCACGATGGTCGTTTCTTTCAAAGGACATTAGGTAATTAATTGATAACATAATTATCTTTTTGATTATGAAAATTGTTTGAGTAGGTACTTGTGAAAATAAATATTTTTAATTAAACAAAACGCATGTGAAATTATTACATGTGAAATTACGCAAACATTGCATTAATGTTCTAGAGTAGTTTATACTTCTAGAAGACTAAAATTTAACTTTTCATGCCTTTAAGGCTAGACAGTTGGCCTTTAGGCGTATATGATATTGTAGTGTATAATTCTTTTCCATGTTGAAATATAATATTATTCAAATAAATTTAGTTTAGTAAACAATTCATTTACGTTGCCTACCTATGCATCCTCTTCTGCATAATCTGCGTGAATCATTTAGGACACTGACTGACGCATATGGCTACAAAAAAGGAAATTTGTTTCGGCGTAAATAAATAAACAAGGAAACAGTTATAATGTTAATTGCCGCTGTTGTTAACTTTGGCAATGATTCCAATGTTTTTCACAGCATCAACGTCAACTCTTTCAAAGACAGACGGACTTTCAAAGACATCTATATCTTATGACAGCTGTCTGCTACAAACTTGACGTACTCACAAAGCATATTTAATAGCTATAGACTTTGGACCTTTCTATACGTACGTGATAATTTAGGAGTGGTTTTGATTTAAAGCGTGTCTAGATCTAGACATATTATATTGTTACGCGAATAGTTTGAAAGCCACATGAGCTCGGTCAATCTAGCATGTCAGTGTTGTGAGTTGATCAACTCAGATTTAATTCATCACATATTTTTACCAATATGTTTAGACGTATTAGTCAAAACATGTAATTCTCTATTAGTAGGGATTGCAATATTTTTTGTTAACTTTTTATTAATTCGCTGAAAACCAGTCTGTAATAAGCTAAACCTTTTTTCTTCGTTAAGCGCCGTTTTTTATTATTTTTGTGTTGCTGCAGGACTCTTAAATTTGTAATATTTTATTCCTGGCGTACACTGATAACTCTTTGCGTTAGTTTTCATAGTGTGCAATAACAAACATCCACACCCGTTACGAATGTTTTGCAAACAAACATCTCTGTCTTCAGCTAGATCGATTGCAGCTTGAACGTTTGCGTTGACGCTACATAGTGTCGTCCCTACGAAGAATTTGATTTACGTTACACGACATTACATAACAGTCTCGGCCCTCAGAAATGCTATTTCAAATGTCACTTTATAGATTTTGTATAAATATTACTATTGCTTTCGTTAGCTACTTTGTTTTAGTAGAAAAAAAGCAATAAAATAAGATTTCGACCTTTGAATTTTAGATGTTTTCCATCCCGTTAACAGCGCTACTGAAGTACTGACCCGCCTTTATGGACATTTATAACGTCAGTGCTTTTGGCTGGAGTTCAAGTAAACAAATGTTAGGTATTGTTTTAGAAAATACGATGCTTTAACATAACCCATTCGCATCTTTAACACTAGGTGAATGTGAACATCGACCTTTATATATTCGCATTTATTTCCATGTGATGTATTTAAACGCGCTGTAGCAGAAAAAATAATGCTCAATATTTTATGAAATTCAAGTAATACTTACAATCACAGGCACAATCATTGCTATAATGTAGACGCATATCCATAAATATGCCAATTTGCTAACTTACGTTTTCATACATACCTATTGCTGATCTACACGAATATCGTAGACTAACTACAGTACAGGTTGACAGTGATATGGAATACCACCTAAAATCTCATAAAGCAAAATATATTTGGAAAGAAATCATACTTTTTAAGAGAAATTCAACTTTACGGCTCTGAACTCTTAAAAAGATATTAAATGATTATGCCACTATTTGATATGTTTCATCTCAACCAATAAGTTATCAAAGAGTTCATCTGTGTCTCTTGACTACATGATAAGATCAATACAATATTATAAAATTATATTTTACCTAACTACATAATCTTATGTAGATTATGTAGTTACATTTGGAAAAGTTTCAAGTCAA
>DWLZ01000235.1:0-12003 GCA_018251995.1 Urbanus velinus | reverse complement strand
AACTCATCATTGAGATATCTGTCTGGCCGCGGATCGAACCCGGAACCCATTGCGTGTCAGACCGGTGGCGGTGTGGAAACCATTCCGTCACTCAGGTCGTCAACAATAAACATATATTATTATTATTGTCTACTGTAATTAAGCAAATGATCCATATTTATTTCGTGTTATTTCATAATTAGTGACATCTATCGTCCAATAGCGGAAACATTTAGTTATATCAATTTGCACTCTATTCTAAAATATAGATGGCACTGTACATAAATCTTATTAGTCTTATTGGAGTAAGAAGCATGAGGTCTTTATCGTATTGGAACAAATTCTTGTGTGAGGTTAATATTTTGAGAGTTTTTTAAATATATTTAATACTAAGTATCTACCTACTTATTGAAAATTATGCCGTTATTTTTAAAAAGTTAGGTAAGTTATTTATCTAAGTCTGAAACATTACAAATTCTCGAAATATTCCTCTTTTCGAAATTATCTTTGGAATAAGGACCTATCAACTTAAATGGTCCATTTCTTGCTTATTTAATATATATTTACCCATAAAAAGTTAGTAAATCGTAGTAGTGGTATATTTGATTATATACCCCAAAGAGTGGCATTTAAGAAAATTTGTTACAGTTGCAGTTAAGTAGGCAACTAAAGATCGTAGATAATAATTTGGTTAGTGCAAATATATGACACTGACAAACACAAATCCAAATCCACACTTTCCTACCGTTTTCCCGCGTTATATCCGTGGCCATTTTGAATCGCATCACGTACGGGCCGGCGGCGTAATTGGCGCCATTTACCGTCCACGGCCGTCGCTTCGTTACACGTTTTTGGTACAACGTCCGTTGCAAACCAATATCCAACGTAATTTCGAACATTGGTAAGGGTTGGATATCAGGTGGTGTGAATAGGAAATTTAAAGTGATACCCTTACGTGTCGAGGTTCGTATTTAATTTAACTATGGGGGCTTCGATCAACAATACAAATCTTGTTTTCTTTTAACATTGAGATACTATGTAAACTAGAGGAGCTATTACAAACATAAATCATGTTCCATTTTCGTTTTCGTCATTCGCATAGACTATAAAAAGCACCGCAGACAAGGCGGTGTGGGGTTTAATACCTAGTCGGTTCTAATTACGTAAAACAGCGGTAGACAACCCGCGGCCCGCCGACGTCTTATTTGCGGCCCGTTAATCTTTTGTAAATAAGTAATAAATATCGTATGTATATTGGGCTTCTTAGGTTTATATCACAAGTGTGGCCCGTCTTTAGTTGATTTAGCCACCTCGTGGCCCTTGCCTGCCAAAAGGTTGCCGGCCGCTGATCTAAAATCATAGCGAATCATTGGTTATGTGGCGACTTCCTGCTACTCGTCAAGAGATGGCGCTACGAGTATTCTGAATCACGCTATCGAAGTATTCTCAATACTTTGCATATATACAAGCTCCAAACTGAGACTGTCGGAGCACGGCCGCTCCCCAGGCATGGTCACCTAGCCTGGCGGGAGATCTCCCTTTGCCAAAGTTACAACTAAAGAAAACAATGCTCCATGAATTTGATGAAAGTTAGCATAATTGAGGTCAGAAGTTTGTGATTTGCATACGAAGCAAACTATCGGTACGCTACTGTACCACTGAACAGCTGTCAAAACTATGAGTAGGTCAAAGTTTATCCAATGAACTGTGCCGTTTGATTTGAGCTTAATAGTGATCAATGTCGATCACTCAAAATTCATCTAATAAGTCAAGGAATACGGTAAAGTTATTTCCAGTGTGAAACTGTTCTTGTTTTTCGTTAGTCACACCTTATTATCAGCTCACTTAGAATCTTATTTCTCTAAAGGGGCAACGCCTCTGTGAACGACTTGTAATAAATCCCCTATTCTATTTGAAATTGGTTACAGATGTACATCGGAATGCATGCTACTTCTTTCTTTGAAAAAAAAAAACTATCTTTGACGAGACCGATGTTTTGGTGTTGAATCTAGCTTTCAGTTAATAATAAATAACGC
The DNA here is from genome assembly GCA_018251995.1 of Urbanus velinus. Classification (NCBI taxonomy): domain Eukaryota; kingdom Metazoa; phylum Arthropoda; class Insecta; order Lepidoptera; family Hesperiidae; genus Urbanus; species Urbanus velinus. The sequence goes on along the minus strand of DWLZ01000235.1, from coordinate 9,988 downwards.
TTCACACTCATTGCCCCACAGTAGGATTTTCTCCTGTCTGGTGGGTGCCATGGACAACACACAATACAAGGGGACACACACCCTGACCAAGAACGGAAATTTAGACTCATCATTCAAATTTCCGCCTCGCTGGGAATCGAACCCAGGACCCTTGGATTAGCGGTCCGGCGTATTAACCATTGCGCCATGCGGGTCGTCATAGTTCTGGTTTTCATTTAAAGCTCGTACATCAGTGATGCGTCTAGGACTCAAATCCCGAAACCGAGTCGATGATCCAAAATTCATAGCCCTAGTAAATCCATATCTCATTCATATCTTGTATAATGATAAACTATTACATCACTTGTATCATAAAAATTGCATGCTCGTCCTATATGCAGCGTCCTCATATCCGCGATGCGCGCTCTCGCCAACGCCTAGTTTATTCTGTTTATTTCAAGTGGACTATAATTAGATGCAAACAAGATGATCATCCGCGACTAATTCAGTTTCAAGATCAATAGCAATGTCCCCTGCGGTTTTAGGGTTGTCGTTTAGGGAAGTATTTTGGTAAGCGGAGACCTTTTGGGAAAATATTTCGGCATGTGGAGAGAACTCCTTTTTATTATACTACTATCTGATCCCCGCGGTTTCACCTGCGTTTAAAAAGAAAAAGAGAATATATATTTCAACATAAATGTCATCCCGCTCTCCCGCGAAGGGGCGCCCATGCGGGTAACGCGCGCGCTAATGGATTTTTCAAAAATTAAAGTAGCCTATGTTACGTCTTAGAGCTTCTTCTATATGCCAGTGAAAGTCCCGTCAAAATCGGTCCAGCCAGTTTAGAAGATTGATTTAGCCAAACAGACAGACAATTTTTTTGATTGCATTTTCTTTATTGGTATCGTGTATACTTTCATATGCATTGAGTAAAAATTGTTATTTTGAAATCACAAACAGACACTGATTATTATTTTATTTATTTGTATTATATATACTTTCTTAAGTCCCCTGATGGACCACATTAAGGAAATAAGCCCATGCCTCTATTAGCATTTATGAGGCCACTCTTAGACAAAGTTAAAGTAAAAAGTCCATACATCTATCAGCTCTTATGAGGTTAGTGCTGGATAAGGTCTTTATACGAGTATTTTAGGTGTTTTGAAAACCTTACATGAGTTTAATACACCATAAAGGCGTTACAATTATGTACTTAATAAGTTTTACCCCTCTTTAAACATCATAATCTCGTTTAACCTATTCTAGGATCATGCTAAATTGTTTTCATTAACCAAATCTCTACAGATTGTTTTAAATGGCCTTTAGAATTAATTTTAACGTATCCAAAGTCTGAGAATTTGACCGCCGACATTTAAATAACATTTTAATATTCAAACAAGAGTCAATAGAAACATTTCTAATTTAGAAAATTAAATGTCTGTCGAATAAAAAGTTTTGAGTTTATAGAGATTTGAGGTTGGCCTTTTAGATATTGAGTAAATAATTTTACTTACTTCTAGCCACAACCGCTAATCCAAACACACACGGGATATTATTTCCAGAGCGTAAAATTAAAAAAAAAAGAATATTTTTCTCGATTCTTCATTCAAGACCTAAAATAGAAAAACGGACATCAGTCAAAAAGGTTGAAAACCACTGTCGCTGCTAATAAACTCAGCTGTGTACGAGATTTCTCATTAGACAAAAACAGACATTAATAATTTATTAATTTCAACAAAGAAAGCAATTTAAAAAAAACAAGGGGAGCAAAAATAATCTGAAGTGAAGTCGTTGTCGCCAATGTCAATTCTATTTTAGTGAACAAAGCGAGCGAGAAATTTGAGTGGCTCTCAAACTTAAGCAGGCTTAAAATATACTAAGAATTACCTTATTTTTCTAAACAGTCCACGTGGAACGTAAAAATATTTTTGGCTAATTAATTTGGCATAAAAATAAAGGAATGTAAATTGTTTATTAAGAAATTCTAGACCGAAAAAGCTGTATTAGAGACAAGTTTCTTTTGATATATGCTGTGATGAATACCGCTGGTATTAGACTGACAAATCGAATTCTTTGCTACTTCTAAGGACAAAAATACGCCTTTATTTGGTCACAAGATTATATTATAAGAGAAACGTTTAATTTTTATTCTTAAACAATTTGGTATTATTGTAAATATTTCGAAGTTGACAAATGGTGTTAATAATTGTAATATAACTTGTAATATATTATCGTTATGCTTATGACAATGCAATTCAACAATCTTGTTGACAAATTTAGCCAGTTTTAATTAGACTGACATTTAATGATACATATAAAATACATATTAAAGATACGATACATCTATTATTCACGTTGTTTAAGAACAATAAAATTTAGAGAGAAAAAGAAAGATTATTTACTTCAGCATGCATGCATGTTAACAAACATGTAACTGACCAACTCGAATATAATAACAAGACATGCTGAATAGACCCTTAGATTTTCGTGGAAAAGACTATAACTTGATAAGCAGTAATTCTCCTATCAACAATAGTATCAATCGTTGAAGCAGTAAAAGGCAACAACAGATGTGACAGTATAAATTACAGTAATAATATTTACAAAGCGGATCATAATTTCTTAAAGTTTACAGACACACCAACTTAAGCTAATGCTTTAAGCCTGATTCACTAAGCTCGTTTATTGAGAGAAATGTAGGTCGTGTCATATTTACCGCAGATAACAATCGCTTATCAGCGACGCACACTCGACAACGCATGTTTGTCAAACATTAACTACGGATGAGACGGTTAGTCTTTGTTATCATAAAAGAAATAAATAAAAGATTCAGTAAACAAAAGAAAGGATTAATTTTAGACGTGTAAATGAGCACATTAACACAAAAATTGTTAAGTGTTTTTGACCTTTTTGTTTCGACTATGCGAGGACTTTCGTATTTTGTTATCTTTTAACTGTTTCTCCTTATTAATAGTTTCTGTAACCCTTAATTCTGTAATACTTCACTTTGCTGGCCACTCTCTGTCCATAAATAAAGTAGTTCCAGACTACTAAATTATTTTAAGTTAGCATAGTGAACAAAGATCAGTTTACCTTCTGACAAGAGTACTCAATGTACACACAAATACAAAACTCTAAAACAATCGAAAGAATCATTATTCTTATCCGAGTCTTAAGCTATAATGCATCTTGCAGTTAACGCAACTGAAAACTTTCACCCATAAATACAACTCGGAATACTACAGCGAAGTGTCAGGCATCCGTGAATTATGGCCGGACGAAAACGGCTATTAATCAAATAAACGTCTGGCAGGGATGAACGGTAATTGCGTAACTGGTCATCGTGACAACATGTCTTTGTTATGCAACAAAGGATCTTATTAAGCTCGGCTTAGTTGTTGTACGAGACGAGTAATTCGCCACATGTTACCCATAGATACACGTAAATCCTTAGCCTTCGTCACAGAACAGCTGATCACGAATAACTGTCTGTATCAGGTTTTTAATTGATGCAATGCAAATGCATTTATTTTAGAGCAGTGATAGCCTAATGGTTGAAACTTGGCCTCTCAATCGAGGGGTCCTAGGTTCAAATCCCGGACATGCACCTCTGATTTATGTGCGTATTAGAATTAATTATCATTTTCTTTACGGTGAAGGAAAACATCGTGAGGAAACCTGCACATCAGAGAGTTCTTAGAAAAAAGTTCTCAAAGGTGTGTGAAGTCTACCAATTCGCACTTGGCCAGCGCGGTGGACTAAGGCTTAAACCTTCTCACTAAGAGGAAACCCGTGCCCAGCCAAGATGATGACTATCTATTTTCAAAAAAACTCTATAAAGATTGTAAACGCCTCGTCGTCTTCTTAATGCAAATGCATACATGATGTTAGAGGACGTACTGTTCCTGATTTTATAATGAAATTCAAAAAGAGCGTCTACAACGCATCGTCGACTTGGAACATTTATGGAATGGCATAAAAATATTTTTGTAAAACAGTGAAAGGTATTAATGCTACGGTCTAATAGATCAATGACTGATAAATATAAAAAATACGATAAGATTACGATGAAAATAACAAATTCTTATTCATTTTAAATTTATTTTCCCTCTTGTCGATTTCCGCATTGACTGGTAAAGCGCCAGACAAAAAATAAATGGGTTTTGGAAATAACATACAAAAAAAATCTATTAAATAGTACAATACTGCCTTTGGCGAGACCTAAAAACACTTTACGTCTCATAATGTTAAATTCGACAATACTATTCGTTTTTAAATTAATCTAATTTCCTGAAATTATTTGTAAAGTAATTTCCTCCTACTGCTTCGATTTCATACAAAAAGGTCGAACTCTGAATGTATGTATCATATTGTACATACCTTTGGGCATAAAACAATTTAATTTAATCTAGTAACAGCAAAAGTACTTCCAAGTTTAGTGCTTTAGTAACTATCTTCTTTTTTTTGTAAATTATAAAGTTAAGTTGATATTTCTTAAACAAATCCCCGTGTATAATCTAGTCAAGTACAAAATAATATCCAGTATAAATCATAGTTAAGTCCAAGGTAACATTTTTTATACTTACACTTACAAAGTGATAAGCACCATGGACCGGCGCTGATTATTCATGCGGGGCGCATCCGAAGTGGCACTTAAACTTGAACACATTACCGTCTGCCACCCGGCTGTGTTGCCAACTGGCAGTGGCTAGACCACGCGCTTCCATCCTCATTAATGTTAACGTAGTAAACGAGTATTTTTTATCCATTAATATTTATATAAATACCAAGGGTTTTCACAAAGTACCCTAACAAAACAAGTACTAACGCAAACAAAGACAAAGTTAAACATAGAACAGATTGAGTTAATGATGTAACAAAGAGTTACTAGTCTATGTACATATATGTTTTAAATTGCTAATGTAACATAGAATAAAGTTGGTAGACATATTATAAATAATAAGCCCTTAAGGATTGGTGCCCTCGAGGACTTAGTCGTACCTGTGTTGCATAATTTGTTAGTTGTACATAGTTAATATCTACCAATCTAGATTGTGTATTTCGTATCAAGTTATCTATTGTCGAGTAGATCACAACCGTAACTTCAAACAACTGAATAATCTAGGCGCCTTATGACTCAAGCACTGAGGGCTTTACGAGGCTAAAGTTATTCATATTAGCAAAGTACCTACTTCAAATTTACATAAAATAAAGCAGACATATGATGCTGAATTTTATCCAAACCATGTGTTTTAAAATGAGCCAATGTACAGAGCTACGAAAAAGAAAAAGAAATCAACTTGAATGGGACGAGCGTTCCTTTCAACCCGGCATTAATTAAAAGCGAATTTTGAAATATGATACTTCAGAATGAAGAGAGGGTAAAATTTCTACTGGAAGCAAGAAAAGATGCGGGCATCTATAGACAGTATGTTACTGCATATTTGAAAATTCTAATTAATTGAAACAGAATTTTATAACTGAAAACATGATATTATGCAGTACGTGATATTTTTATAATACGTTCTTTGACCAATGTTAACAATGAGGTGGAAGGAACACATAATAACGTGAGCATTATTTTCGTGATTAATGGTCAACATTTCGAGGGAACATGTGATGAAGTTTCTACTACGTGCGGCTACGAGTAGGTACTGAAAAGAAATTAAATTGAAAATACAGTACCGTATTTCCATTTCTATGTTATGACGCTAATACATATTTATGTACGGTAAACATGTAATGAGTAATGTACCATAGAGAATAAGTAAAGTGTACAATAAGTGTAACTTATATCGTCTTAAACCTATTAACGTCTAACATTACCTCTCATTCACTTAGCATATTGGCAGAACGATATAATAAAGAAGTTTAAAACGATTTATTTTTTAAAAACAAAGAAAAATACTCAAATTATGATACCGTGCAAAAAGACGAAACGGCTGTTTTTCTAAAGAATAGATTTAACATCAATAGAAACTATAGTAGACGTCTAATAAATTGAGAGCAGGGCAGGGGAATAATGTGTTGCCTAATAGAAAACGAGATCTTCAGCAATTGGCTTCCATTCCACTTCCATATGAATCAGCGCTCGTTGCGTTAAATATTCTTGAAGTTCGTAAGTCTGTTTACAACCTCTGAAAATGGGTTCACAAAATTGATTACATCTCGAAATCAGCATAAACCGTATTTCTGGCTGTATTTGTAAGCGTTGAGGCAGCTGAGCAAATCCCCAGGCAAGGCAGCGCACGTGTACTGGTGCATGTCGCAAGCGACGGTGGTATGGTTGCAATACGGCCAATAGCAGCCAGGGCTGAATCACTAGACAATACTGGTAATATAAATTGTAAATGAAGTAAAACGGTGACTAAGACTGATATTAACGGTTCGTTTTAATTATTTATTGAAGCCGCAACAATAGCTGTTATTTTAAACGAGAATAGTAAATAAATATATATGAAATAGGAAGCTTTTAAATAACATGACTTTGAAATGTATATTTGTTGTACTTGACGATTTTAAAATTTATAAGTAAATGATTAAGTTCTAAGCAGTTGACAACCCTACCACTAACCGATTGTGGACTCAATATGAATATTCAACGCGCCGATTCATTAGACCTATACAACGCTTTCAATTAGGGCGATTAAGCGACAAAAGAAGATTAAACTATATGTGCCATCCGAGGTCAACAAACTAGGAAGTGCCAAAATAAAGGTAATAGACTGAACTAAATTTTCTAACACTAAACAGTTCAATGATCTGTTCGAGGTCTTTGGAATCAATGACCACTTTAAACGAGTTTTGATTACAGAAAAAATAAAGAGCAATTGAGAAGCAAATTACTTATGAAATAATGTTGAACTCGTAATACGAATAAATTTTACTATGCGACGTAAAGCTTTTTATCAAGTCTATTAATCAGTTCTTTTTTCCAGACTTTCCACTTTTCACCAGACTTTCTATTCGTGAACGATAACTTTTGATTAAACTAAATTTAAAACATACCTGTTAAATGGAGTTTAAAATATTAATAATACGTAATTTTAAGGGTTCTCCAAGGCAGTTCGTTTGGTCACATAAACTTTGGCCATGATCGATTCGAATGATCATATCGAATTTAAAATGTCGACAATGTATTTTTTGATACTTAAACGAGTAATAATCCATAAAATGGATTTGTATCAGTATTACGTAAGATATATTGGATCGTGACCGGCGTTGCTGTAACAAATTCGTGCTTCACACTCGCACCGTGCATAATGAGTAATCGCGGCCTATAGCGGCTTAATTTACTTACTTGTGCGACTGGGAATGGACAAACGATGAACAATTTTGTAATAAAAAATATTCAAAATAATTTTAAAATCATGCGTGAACATTTAAATACATAATAGTTTTTAAAGTTTCAAGATCGTATAATACCTTTATGTATGTTGTTCGCTAAGTGTATCCTTAAGAAAGATAAATCTTATCTTAGTTACTTTACTAATAATTTTTGTCATAATTTAATGTGCGCTTTTTCAAATTTGAAAAACAATTCAAGTATCTGAAAACCTTTTAACCTGTCTTCTTTAAACAAGTCTTTTAGTAAACTTTTTTGGTCATAATTCGTTTTTACAGTCTACGGCCGAGCAACAACGAGAATTAGAGTGTCTTAAAATCTTTAAAAGGCCAATTTAAAAATACGGTTTATATCTCGTGCCTAAGCAACCGAGCTTTACCGTGCCTCTTTGTCTTACTATATATGTAATTTTAATACAGCTAATATACTGGTACATCTTGGAGGAAATGTCATTCCTTCAAGTGGTACATCGATACTTTACGTCTACTAGATGACGTTAGGTATATGGCGAATGGAAAGGAAATTATTTCAATTATTTATGTATTATATGTATTATCAAGCTTAAATATGAAAGATTAAAGATGGTATTGAAACTCGAAATTGTTTAAATTAATTTTAATTATTTAATGGAAATCTTGGGTAGTCGACGCAAAACATGTCTAGATAAACATGGTTAAATAAAACATTGTCGGGTTACAAAATTTTATCCAAATCGTTACAGAGTATTAGTTAATCTACCTACACAGGAGTATATTTATGTTTGTAATAAACCTTTATTTACTTCCGAGATGGTATCGCACCATCAGATTAGGCATGTAGGGACTGGACCTCAATTCCAAAATTATTTTTTCGACCATTGTTCCAAAAATATCAGGCGATCTCATTTATATTCTGCACGCAATCCTAGATAGCATCGCTTAATTCATCGGAGCGCATGAGTCAAAGCTTACATGTACTATGAAACGTCGAAAAATAGAACAAAGTTTTCCACTTAACGTAAAAACTGGACGAGTTCATTCGTCACTTTATGAAATTAAGTGTCTGTAGTGTAGTTATCGGACGAAACCATCTTGACGAAGTTACAGAAGAATGTTTATATGAAATTGAAGTAGCAATGTCTTGTTCTTTCAATTTCAATTCCAGCTGATAGCAAGACGTCACTACAAATAAACATCTGTAATCAATTCTGAATCATCAATCAATTAATCGATCTGTTCGGTGATTACGATTATGATATCAGAATGTGTTCCGCTGGTTTAAAGAATATTTTATATATTTATATACTTTCTCTCTTGTATTTACGAATTTTCTTTTGGACTTGGATTTGACTCTGAGTTCAGACACTAGTATAACAAAAATCATAATTTTAACGTCCGTAGTATATGTGAAATAAAGTGTGCTCTTAAATTTAAAATTGGAAGTTTCCCTAAACTCAAAACAGTAATAATAACTCAACAGCTCAGACCACTAATCTAATGGCTTGTAGATGTAGGCTCCCGTCTGACCCGGGCTGTAACCTAGATTTAAGTGGATTTATACCACGAACTCCCCCGAGAATGAAACCTCCCCGGGCCATTAGCAAAATTAGCTTATTAACCTCTAATATATGAAAGGCGAATTATTAAGTTTTCATTTGGGAACGTCTAGAATTTTATTTGGTTAAGAGGTTTTATGAAAAATATATTTTGTAGATGATTTTAAAAGCGCAAATACCCTCACAAGAATACGACTAGTTCAATGACTTTTGATTGCAGTTCTTGTACATCTAAATTATAGAAGTGATGAATACTTTATACATTAGTTTAAATATGATAGTAGTCTGGCTCTACCAGCTCTAGTTTAACCTTATATCAGCAATGGTTTGAAGTTACTTACGTAAGTAGTTTCAACCTAGTCATCACGGTTATCTATGGCCAAGCTGACTTTAGACTGCAATTTAAAGTTTGTTTTAAAAATTCATTCAATTTATTGTTAAATTTAGTGGAGGATTTAAATTTTTACCCGACATCACATTAAGCTTCACTAATTTCAAAATCCAGTTTGCTACTCCTTAAACGGAACCTTCACGTCTGTACTGAATATTATTTTTCAAAAAAAATGCTTTTGTTTCGAAGTCTTTCATTAACTCTTGAATGAGGTTGTTCTTTTTCTTGCGATTACTTATGTAATTAATGTTCTCCGGTCTTTTTGGGGCCGTTGGATCTTTTCCAGTAGTTCCCGGTCTTTGGGTCAAGTGCATGCGTCTGTGTGACCCCGTTTACGTATTAGGTCGATTATATTATTGTATTGTATGCTTGTGTCATGACTATAGTAGGTTAGGTAGCTACTTTAATACTAACGTTATTGCGTTCAACTATTCCATTTTTACACACTTATCTTTAATATTAAGAGGTAAAGGAGAACCACCGTCACGCGACGACTCTTACCTTTTAATATCACCTTTCAAACACTTATTTCACTATAATAGTATTCATATGTATTTAGTCGAAGTATGATGACTCACTTAATCACGCATGAACAATCACGCCAATTTCAGAAATTTTGTGTGTAATTTGTATAAATAGTTCTATTTTGAATAGATACAAATAATTTCATTAGTTTGTGGCACAGCAATATTTACATATAGAAATATGTAACATTAGTTCATAAATTTTATAATTAATT
>DWLZ01000234.1:0-12005 GCA_018251995.1 Urbanus velinus | reverse complement strand
TCTTTTTGACGACCCGCGTGGTGGAGCGGTTGCTACACCGTTCTGCCACGCAGTGGGCCCGGGATCGATCCCCGGCCAAACAGATATCTGAATAATGAATTTAGATTTCTGTTCTGGATCTGGGTGTTTGTGTATTCGTCTATGTGTGTGTCCATGGCACTCACGCCACAGAAGAAAATCCTACTGTAGGGCTATGAGTGTAAAAAGCGTTTTAAGTTTTTAAAAATAGCTATTTTGTATCATAGGCGCATGGACAAGAATAAAAACAGTTAAATAAGAAAATGTAACTTAATTTATCATTTAAATATATTTTTGGCCAAGGATCGAATTCAAAAAACTCTAAATAGGAGCCGTTCATTATAAAAGATCGCTAATAAAGGAAAATACTGCAACAATTGTCAACGTAGAAGGTCAACTTCATTCAAATTTACATGCTGTTGCGTATTTTTGACGCGCCTTTAATATTTGATCAGCTGTGACACTCCACTCGTGACGAACAGAGCAACGATGGCGGTTTAGTGAAGTGTTTAATAAAATATATTATTAAAATGTAAATTATTAATAGTGTTAAAGTTTCTAATAATAGTCTCTGGAGTAATGGATTTGCTAAAGTCACCGTTGACGAACCAGGTAAGGTTGTTGGCTATTTGTAATGTAAGTGTATTTGTAATGTAATGTTTATGTAAATGTAACTTTTGAAGATGATAGACATGATGTGACTAGGAAGTCATATTTCCGAATTTCATTCTTTTCTTTTTGATATATAAGTTGTAGAGCAGTGATAGCCTATTGGTTGAAACTTGGCCTCTCAATCGAGGGGTCCGAGGTTCAAATCCCAGGCCTCTGATTTATGTGCGTATTAGAAGTTAATTATCATTTGCTTTACGGTGAAGGAAAACATCGTGAGGAAACCTGCACATCTGAGAGTTCTTAAAAAACTAAAAAAAAAGTTCTCAAAGGTGTGTGAAGTCTACCAATTCGCAGTTGGCCAGCGCGGTGGACTAAGGCCTAAATCCCTCTCACTCAGAGGAGACCCGTGTCCAGCAGTGGGACAATAATGGGTTGATGATGATGATATCCACATGTAGCTATAAAAAATGTTGTGGAATCTTTTATCATCCTGGGGCCAAAATTCATACCCTGCATATAAATGAATACTTTATTTTTTAAAAGGCGACCGAATAATGCGCGCACCCGGACACGGAGCCGCGGTTTGTGGTATAGAAAAAATGTATAAGAAGCAGCTAACCATTGAAACATGAAAGGAAGTCGCCATGGAAAGCGCTGCATTGTCATGAAGCCAACATAACTATAGGCTCGGGCTGGCGTATCGATTTTATATAAAATAGCGCTTGAATAATAAAATTTGCGGTGTCACCACGCTCAAGAGCACGTGATTTAAGTCACGGTCTTAACATGTGGTTACAACGAAATTTTGTACATACGTAAATGTATACGTTCAGTACACATGGAATATTTTCAGCACTAGCTGAAACACTAGTTAATAATATGCTTTGCAACGAATAAAGACATTAGAAAACAAATAATAATCGAAAATGTCAAAATATGGAGATTATGCCGTCTTAGGATTTCAATATTAGCATTTTCGAGGAAAAGTAAGATTGAATTTACCATAAGATCTGCCTACATCTAATTCCATGTTTGAAACGTGGAACATTTAAATATTCATGGTTAAGGATAATATTATCTGTCAGATTGTATAAGGCCTTTTTCTCAAAGGATTCCTGTCGAAACGCACCCGACCATGTCATACGCTCGAGTATCTTCAAACCTCAATTTATTCAAGCACAATACTTAATAGGGTACGGATCCAAAAATCATCAAAATTATATAATAGTTAAGACCAAGATAACGGAGTTTATTTAAGTTGATGAATATGCTGACATATGATAGACCATTTGCGAAATGGATGTTTAATGAAAATACATCATGCTCATGAAATGTTTTACGAGAGAAAATTACATAACTAAATAAGTATGCAATTATGAATCCCTTTTTAAGCCTGTCTGCAAAATGATTGTGATTACGGAAGGAAGATTCATGTAAATAAGCGCTTCCTTTGACATTTCATAAGACGTAAACCATTTAGCATCGATCGCGACTTGTCGATAGACAGACAATAAGCTATGGCAAGTGATATGAAAAATGTACGCAATCCGCGTCATATGTTAAGTTATCACCGACTCCTCGGCGCCTTCTTTAGATAGATTTTATAGATTAGATTTTAGAAGATTTCAGGACCACTCCTTTCTATTTTGGAAATGTAACTGTGAGAATGGATGGAAGATGAAAATATTATTTCATTATCTTGAGAATGACAAGCTTGAGTTATAAATTTAATTCTCAAATGTTTTAACTACTTTCTCAAACTTTGGAGCACTACGGACCAATAAAAATGATTTGGACCCGTTCTGAAAAACTGACCTTTGAATCAAAAGACAATTGGCAATTAGTAACGACCTTAACCTTGCCTGGTCTGGATGATTTAATTGACTTTTTCAAGCCTAGTATACACTTCAGACAGCTATGTAAACCACGAATGGCCATGATCATCTGTATCTCGAAATAGACTAGACGTCCTACCTAAAGTCCATCAATGCGTTGCTACACCTGAGAGCTAAAGTAAAACTCGTTTCGGACGGGCTTCATTAAAGCCATACATAGTAAGCTTTAGCAGTCAATTGTTTTATTTTTCATGCCCGCATCAGAAACGGATTTCGTGCGAAAAGAACCTACGCAAAAAGAAAGCTTTAATAAGTTTGACGATGACGCCACGGCATTGAAACCAGAATTTCTACTTTATTACCTATTGATATTTAACTGTGTTTGCTTGTCAGGGTCAATATACATAACGCACGCGGTCGAAATATATTAGAATGTACAACGTAGTCAGCATACCAATGTCTGATCACAAAACTCGATGCAAAAAGCGACGTCAAAGTTACGGAACGATAGATTACAAATGCAGCACAATGGTGTAACTGAACTGTGACTTCAATGAGAACAATGAGTATTGGCGATTAAAACTTTTCAAACTAGAAAAAACTAAATATTGATTCCCATTTCATGAGGTTAATAAACTTGTACACTAATTTCTCTGTTTAAGATGCTTAATGAAAGACGAGCATGATGGTCATGACTAATTTGCCGTGGACAAATGGTTCGGGTTCTATTCTCATTGTATTGTCAATATAATTATGTCGTTTGTATGTTTTGATTTGGTGTATTCGTATTAGTTATACCTATTGTTATCAGTGTTGTCACATAAAGATAATTTCCAGGCAGATTAAACCTAATAATATCGATAATCCCGTAATTATAAAACTTAATATTGAGATATCCACTAAAGTTATTTACAATGGCCAATAGTTATTGGGTGTATGGAGCACGATTCGACACACAATTATAATTAAATATACGCCTTCAAGACTCGAATATGTGTTTTATGACACGCATCAGGCGATCAAAAACATTGCAAAACGTGTCATTTAATAGAATAAACAATATAACTCATCTTTATCTTTTATTCCTAAATGCACAATCCGACGGCTTAACGTACTCTCCGAAGAATAAACACGAGAAAAGATTTAGCCACGTTGCTCACCACGACACTTTGTAGATCGTAATCTATTCGAGTCACAGAGAGCCCCGCGATTTCGTTTCATAGACAACAACTTAGAATTTGAATTAAGTGCACTTAATCTTTGTAAGAGCAGTTTCATACTTAAGTCAAGGGGCATTTATGATTCAAATCTATGACGATTCTGTTTTTGATGATGAAGTAATCGCATTACATTCCAAGGACATTTGAAAGAGACAAATATCTGAAACGCATGTTTTCCTTTTCCTTACAATGATTGAGTAAAACAGGCAATCACGGTGAACAGATACAAAAGGCGCGTTATTGTGTATTTGGGTTACGCCATTGTTTTCGCGATCGGTAGACGAATAATAAATAATGATGAATCTGTTCACTTACAGATAACAAAAAGCCATTAGCACTATAGAAAGTTACGATTAATTATATTATTTTGGAGATAGTGAGAATATTTTTTTAAAACAGTTTTGAAATATTTCATCCTGTATTCCATAATGATATTGGTATTATTTTGTGTTTTTATAGATTTCACGGTGATAGTATAGATGTTCCATCGGTTACCGAGGGTAATAGGACTTTAATTTCATAGATTTCCGTTCATTAAAACTCCACTTCCGGCACCTGGTGTTGTACTGTGCAAATGTGTAATTGGCGAACCCATATCATACATCGGATATGATTTTTTATGATTACAAATAACATTTTGTTAATAATTATATATGAGTCAAAGCTATTGTTAGGCGGTTTGTTAATGCTGGAAAGTTCCATTCTTACAAAATGGTAGTAGTAATAGGATTGCTGAATTTGTCATACACTTAAAAGAGGTTATTGCAACTAGGCGAAATTTGGAGCCATTTGCCCCACAAACGTCCGTCTTTGATGTTTCGGCTAAGGAGTAATGAGAAAGCATGATGACCGCATAGAAAGTTTTATTTTAGAGAGTAATAATTTATTTCACGATTTTATCTGAAACATTTCTCCCATTATGACAACAATATGTACATACAATAGGAATACACGAGAGACTGCTCAGTTGAGTCACTATTCTACTTCAGCTCGTGTTGTATAATTATTACGATCACAACATTTCCACAATGTAGGTCAATGTGAGGATGTGGGGTTGAAGGCAATTACCAAACGTTCTTCGTGGGTGTAGTTTACTTCGATATGAGATTAATTTTATAAATAACGATAGTGACGATCATATTTGTAACGATGCCATGCGTCCACGCGTCTCGTAATTAATTACGTTAATTAAGGATATAAATTAACAGTCACAGAGTTACTGATCTATTTGTAGGTAACTGTTGTAAGAATGAGAATAAAAAATCGGCCCTGAAGACATAGGTCTAGTTAGGTATTTTAATATTTTATCATGCAAAGAACTTAATACCGAACTTTGAAAAGTCAGTTATGAATAAACAGACAGAATCTTCAACTTTATTGGGTAGCGTAAATAGCAAATATTGCTATGCAGGCATTACAAGATTAAAAAACCAGTCAACCAGAGTGACATCAACACACAGCCCAGCACAATCTATTGGACGTAACTGAAAATTGGAATTCACATGTTGTGATTATTGGTTCATTTTGTTAAAACTAAGAAAATCTTCACATATAAAAGAAATAGAATTCAATGTAAGAAAAATGGATTAATGTTTACTGTTGTCGTGGCGTCCATTATTAATCGAAATAAATTCAAGGTCACCGAATAATTACGCTAGGATTTCGAATCACGCTATGTAAGGTTATTTTTTAAACAATGTATAACAACTATTCATTTCACGAAATGGTGAATAGAATAGCGAAATTTTGTAACAAAATGAAAAGATAGAAATTGGCAATGAGCATGACCGACGACCGGGCGCCTCCGAAACCAATTATAGAACATTTGAAAGATTTCCAATGGTGAACCTATTTTGCGATTTCTCATTTGACTTTACATGCGAACTTTTAACATTTTCCTAGTCATTGTTTTACTAACTTAACTGTTATTGTTTTTTTTTTTCAGATACAATTTGATTAAAAATTTGAAACCTACAAATTATGATTTTTATTTATCTATAAATGCATGATAATTACTTGCATTCCCTGCTCTTATAAAAAATCCATTATATATTATAATATGCCTACTTTATTATGATTGTAGCATTTTATATTGCATAGAGAAAAAAATATAGGAAGTAACCTACATCATTAAATTAATAACAAAGAGATCATAAAGTGAAACACATACTTCTCACTCTATTATAGATATAGCTGTATAACTGCAAAGTAGAAGTCCTAGTGACTAATTCTCCTAGCTGTAATTTCCTCCTAACTACCGTACCATATTTAATGACCTCGGCAATTACTCTATCACAAGAAGAGCTTAGTAGACTAAATTTAATTTGTTTCTTACTGAATACAAAGTTCACAGAGAACTTTCAATTCCAAATATAATTATTCCATGACAGTATGACTCCTACAATTGTGCTTATTTACAGGCATGTTACGATTGAGGCTCAGTTTTTTTGACTGTCGCTTTGACAAAGCCTAATGTTTTTTGGTCCATTTTATAAATGGGACCCTAGTCATAATTAATTTAATGTCTGGGTAAAAAAGTGATCCTAAACTTGTATGGTTGTGTGATGTTTAGCTCATTACAAACAGAGGACTTGTACAATGATCTTAACGATTTTATTTTATAATATTATGTACATGCCCTCAACGGCCAGTTTTTACAAAAACAGATAATAAGTTTAAAAATATGAAGGAATAGTCCGTAAAGTTCAGATGAAGCAGAAAATAAACACATGGTAAGTGGGAATGTAAACGGTGCAATCATAGAATTCTGGACTCACATTTTTCACTGAGTTCGCTTTGGTACCTTCCTAAATGCATTCACGAGGACGGCTCGGGGCGCACGGCGCTGGGGAAATCAGACGCTGGCCGCTCGACCGGCCTTCACCGCTAGCTAGAGGGCCGCCGACTCGGGCGCCATGAGCGGCGACAGCGGGCCGGCCACGCGCCGCCCGCGCTCCAGCTCGAAGCGCAGGTCCGGCGACGAGCGGCGCGCGCCAGCCGCGCCGTCCTCCGGCAGGAACGCCGCCACCAGCAGCGCGCAGATCACTAGCAGGGCGCCCAGCACGAACGGCGGTCCCGGGATCATTCTCACATATTTTTCCTCGTCGGGCCGCCCCTCGATGCCTGTCACAGCATGCTCCTCGTTCAAGTCTACGTGGAACAGGTAAAAGATCACACCGAACATGGCCGGCCCGAGACCGTTACAGAGCCCCCGCACTCCCGTCACTATTCCTTGCACCACCCCCTGTCTATCCGCTCGGCTGTTCACCGACACGTAGGCGCTGATCGCGGGGTACGTGAGCGAGCCCAGGGCGGCCAGCACCCCCGCCGCCCACATCATCCACGTGCGGCTCCCGAAGCCGTACCACATGAGCTGCAGCATCTCAAATAGGAGTCCCACCATTATCGTATGTTTCGCTCCGAGCGACCGCATCAAAAATCCGAGAACCACTTGCACCGCAATACTGAGAACACCGACTATCGCGATAAATATCGCCACTTGCACCACGCCGAAGCCCATCACCAGCTTGAGGTACACGAATATGCACGAGTACTGCCCCGCTTCCGGCAAGTACGAGAGAAACACCGCCACACACAACATGAGCACCGTGCGCTCCGCGCCCACCTTCCGCAGCGCCGCGAACGGGTCCGCCTGCTCCCAGCTGATGGCGGGGCCCCAGCCGCTCGGCCGCACCTTCTCGGGCAGGCTCTCCGGCACCGCCACCATTATGAAGAACACGTCCAGCACCGCGACCGCAGTGGCGGCGGCGACCACCAGCCCTTCCCCGTACAAGCTCATCAGGTAGGCGCCCAGCGCGGGCGATATCACCATGCTCGCGGCGAACGTGGCCGACACGAGCCCGTACGCCCGCGACCGCTCCGCCTCCGTCGTCACGTCGGCGACGTACGCGAACACGATGGAGAATGTGACGGCGAACACTCCGCTGATGCTTATCATCGCAAAGAACCACCATGTGTTCGTGGTCATGAGCGGGATGGGCGCGCACGTGAAGAACACTGTCACCAGGAGGAAGAATTTGCGGCCCCACACGTCAGACAGCGCGCCGATCAGCGGAGCGGACAGGAACGACAGGATACCTTTGATGCCCATGATTAGTCCGTTCATGAGAAACGTGTGATCCGGGAAAGTCGCGTTGAGTACGGATATGATAGGCATGGTCAGCAGGCCCCACGCGAAGAACTCCAAAAAGATGACGACGAGAGCGTGGAAAACTGAAGGCTCCCCGATGCCCGACATTGTCATAATCCCGTCTTTCATAACAGTTTTTCTGTTTCGTATCACCATTTCTACTTCGGTTGTAGTTGTTTTCGTGGGCGTCATTTAAGATTAGATTTGTTTTGTTTTCCTAATTAACTACTTATATTATAGACATATTGGAATCCTAAGCACTACATTGATGAAAACTTGATGAAACGAGCAAGTACTAGCAACGTCAAAAATCCACTGAAAATTGAAAACAATTCGATATTTGTGTTGCCATCTAAACAAGTGCACAGATAAGTATTCTTATATTTTATCTGTTTAACTGCTTTTGCTTCATTTTAATTGTTGTTAAGAAATGGTTTATGGTTAATTAAAGTGGATAAATGTAAGATTATTATGAGAATTAAGACATTTTTCCACTGTAATGTCAAAAATACTGACAATATAAAGTGATTTGTTATCAGTACACACTTCAATATTGCATCAATATAGTTATGTGTGATTGATACCTAATTTTTATAGTTGAAGAGGAAAATGATGGTGCCACACCACTAGTTAGTCAATGTCATGAGTGTCAATTTGTGAAATTTTAATCAATCAAATCGAATCGAATAGTAGGGGGCGTTATCATTAAATATTTATTAAATTGTGGAACATACTCTCACTTTATCACAATGGTAAGTGCAAGAAATTACCGTAAGAATGTGCTTCTTAATCTTTCCTTTATAAGACTCCTGTATGTTACGTAGATCCGGTTCATTTTGATTCAAAACCGTGCGGGTAAGACTCGACTGGCGAAATGGTACATGAACTTCGATGATGACGAGAAGCAGAAGCTGATCGAGGAGGTGCACGCTGTGGTCACCGTCAGAGACGCGAAGCACACCAACTTCGTGGAGGTGAGAATATTCGATATTCAACATAAAAGACAATATTGCTTCAATTTGTCCTACTCCTGTATTTGTTAAGTTTTACTGGTTGATGACAGTGCAAGAATACAGCTAGAGATAGCAGGTTTAAGATTATTAAGAACTGTTCACATTCACACTAATGTACAGTAATGGACAATAAAAATAAGGGTATTGTTACATTGGTATATGTATCCTGCTGTGATGAAGTAAATATGTATAGCTTAATTATGATTTTTTTTTGTTTTTTATATAAACAATCAACTATTATCCTTAACTGGGGTTGCTCCACTAATACCCCTTACCTGGGTCAGGCTGAAATTCGATGAGTCGTAATCAGGGATGTTATGGAAAACCGTAACCAAATCCGATATAAAAGTTTCAAATAGGGGAGTAGATCAAATATAATTCATAATGATAGGTTTTCACCTGGCCAAGCTGACAAAGTAACCGTGTGCGTTTCTTAGATGCAAATAAAGTACTTCATTAATGCATTGTACTATTTTTTACCTAAAAAATCATATATCCTTAATGGTAATTATCCGAAACTAGGATAATCTGAAATAATTACATATCCATAACCAAATCCAAAAACAAGTATAATTTTTTATCCATAATAGAGATGTTATAATGTAGATTTTAGTATTTAATAAAAAACATACGAGTACATTGTCAGTTAACCCTACATTCACTGCAGTAAATTTTGAAACTATATTTTGCAGTTCAGAAACTTCAAGATAGTGTACAGGAGGTACGCTGGCCTGTATTTCTGCATCTGTGTGGACGTGAACGACAACAACCTGTGCTACCTGGAGGCCATCCACAACTTTGTGGAGGTCCTCAACGAGTACTTCCACAATGTGTGTGAGCTGGACCTTGTCTTCAATTTTTATAAGGTAAGGTACTACTCTACAGTTATGTAGCGACGCTGGAAAGTATAATTGCTGTAACTCAGAATATGCAACTCTACACAAGAGTGAAAAATGTTTTTATATCTTGGAAACAAAATCATAACTTTAAATTTTTTCAATCAAAAAACGTAAAGTATTCCTTACATTTTTAGGTCGAAAAAATATAAAGTTTCGATTTTGTTTCTAAGACATAAAAAAAATTTTTCGCTCTTGTGTAGAATTGCATATTTTTGGGTAACAGCAAGTACGCTTTCCAGCGTTGAGTCATGTTCTTAGGTAGCAGTAGCCATTTGCCATGTGCAGGTGGACTTACTTGTTTGCTACTTTTGGAATATTCATATAGGTAAATATTGTTTTTAAATATTTTAGGACACATACCTACAGCTATAGGTACCCAAATTATAAATATGTAGAATAACGGCTTAAACATGCCGCCTTGGTTTCCGTCTGCCCATTTTTATTTATCTATACCTACATAATTCCTACTAGTACAGAGCAAAAGCAATTGTGTGGTTTTTCAAACGTTTTTGTGCTTTCGTCTTCACTCAGAATTTATTAAGATGATCTTGCTACAATTTATTTAAAAAATACACTTTGGTGGAAAGCGGTGAGCATAAAATTAATCTTCCTTCTTTCCATTTGAATAGGACAATCAAGTCAGTGTGAGCACGCATCTCGTGTTTTGGACTGACTCCATAATTTTAAAAGAAATACATAGTAAGCAATAAAGAAAACATAATGTGGCGTGACCTCGCACGGCGGGCGGGACGGCATTAATCTCTCGTTCTTGTATTTCTACCGCCATATACGGTCTGCGCATGCGCTCTGCACTAAGGGCATTGCCATAGTCAAATGGAAGTAGCAAACAAAAATTGTAACATATATCACGTCTTACTGATACACGAAACTTTGCGAGGATGGATCAGATGGATGTTTGTGACTCTTTCACGCACTAATCAGATCACATTTTGATGAACTCACACTATAATTTATTATAATCTGGATTATCTCATCAAATAATATCCTTTATGTGGTAAATGAGTAGCAAATGTAAAACTAACAAAAGCTACTATAGTTAACTAAAGCTTTAAATTGAAATTATATCGGTAGTAGATAGGTTCCTAAATACAATTGTCAAGTATACGATGCGTGTCAAAACTTCAAACTGACAATCATACAAGGAAGTGGGATGTTTTTTAATTATAATAATCGCACGTGGCCTTAGCCATCGAAAGACGTAAATGCAAGCGTGAACGATAGCCTGTTGACTGCAACGCGCGTTTGCAGTCGTTTTCTGTACATATACACCTACTTATACATATTATATCGAGGTATCAATTTAAAAAGCGGAAATTAATAGCATGAAATTCGACCTCTCACACTAGGCATCCTGGGTTTTAATTCCAGGCATTAAAGATTATTTGAAGTGTCTTACTTGAGTATGAAATATTAATGATATTTACTTTTAAAACGAAAGAGAATATCGTGTGTAAACTTATGAATATGCCAAAGAGTTGGTACCTACATCTGAAAGTTTTCGAAAGAGAGTTAAGTCGACTACTTACCTGCCCTTGGTGATTTTGGGGGACTGGGTAAATTTCATCCTTCTGAGGAGCGGAGATTTCTGCTCTGTTCAGTAACGGTTTGATGAAATCCTATTTTTCGGTTAAAATCTACATTCTACAATATAAACTTGACAGTCATTAATTAATTACCATTTATTGAAATATTTATTACTATTACATACATTTAAGCAGCGAATGAGCATGCAATTTATTCTACGCAAACTGGTCAGTGTAGGCAGGTATTCTACCTACTCAACTGATATTTATTAACCCCAAATTGAACTGAAGACTTACATTAATGAGATCGGTTGGAGTGAAATAGCACAGCTGTTGTAACTGACCCTGAGGACAAACTTGGAACGTTTATTTGTCTGACTTATGACACGTTTTAACCGATGTGCTAAGTAGGTATGTGCTGTCATCATATTCAAATTACTGTAGCGCAACCGAGGTACAGCTGATTAAAAACGGAATTGTGCTGTTTATCGGCGATCGATCTTCTCTCGATCAACAATACCATCGAAGAAGTTGCCATACAATTTTCTCTCGTGTGTAGGTAACATTAATTCGTCGGCACATTTCTATATAGGTATTGCATGTTAAAAACAGATTACCGTATTCTTAATTTTAAAAAAATATGCTTAAATCTTTAAAACTACGCAATGGATTTTGATGCGGTTTTTTTAAAGATTGATTGATTGAAGAGAAAGG
>DWLZ01000233.1:0-12010 GCA_018251995.1 Urbanus velinus | reverse complement strand
GTGATTGCCGGACCTCTTTATAATAAACACGTTGTGACTGAGTGTGTGTTTCATGTTAATACCGCATCACGTCATAACACACTATTTCTTATCAGCTGGATTTTATTTCAAAGCGTCTCTTACGATTATCGTAAGAGGACCGTAAAAAGTGTTAGTCATGACTGACACCACATACCGTAGAAGAATAATCCGACAAATCCCTTTGATGTTTACAGGTCCAACGCCTGGTCCTAGTGCCAACTCTTCTCCGCTCAATCCTGATGTATCTTTCACTGAACAAGTCAGAAAGACCTCTTCAGCACTTGAAACTCTGGGTTTGCTCAGGCGAGACCCTAAGCAAGGAGTTGGCTGCGGAATTCTTCCATTCCTTCGGAGACCATGACGGGTACAAGCTGGCCAATTTCTATGGCAGCACTGAGGTTATGGGTGACGTCACGTACTACGTTCTGGAGAAGTTGTCTCAGCTGGATATATTCCCTACTGTTCCCATTGGTAAGTGGTATGATATGAGTCATTATCTGTATTAGCTTTCTTATCTGTACTTTGTTTTTTTTTTTTTTTTTAAGTAGCAAATGAGCATGCAGTCAACTTTTAGTAAGTGACCAATATCGCCCATGGATGCCGTCCATGATCAAGGTCAGATAAGATAAACCTTCTATCTGACGTCTACTGCGCCCTCGATGCGTTGCTACCCCTAAGGACTAAGTTGGAACGCTTCGAACAAGTATGTTGTAAAACAAAAAAACTTCTTGACCAGATTTGTTACAGGTTTAATCATATAAAACAGTAATTTTCACAATCTTTTTTTGTCTGAATTCATAATGACAATCCCGATAGTTATTATAATATATCCCTATGCCCTATCCTCTGCAGGCAGAAATTTGAGTGGCGGTGTTGGCTCCAGATTTGGCGCACAAAGGTTTTCACCATCTTTAGTGCGTGTGGTGTTTTGTGTTCATAGCACGCACAACACGGAATCCTAGTGTGCAGTTGTGAGAGCAACCTTTACTTTTATTTTTAACGTCCTTCGCAAATATTCCATACTCTACGGTAGATATCTACTTCGTTACAAGTGTTACAACATACATGTACCTACTTATACTGCACGTACCATCACCTTGACCAGAGACTAGATAACGCTAGGACAGTACAGGCGTGTTTGAAGTACCGCAACCCGGAATTCTAAAATCCTTGCCTTTCTATCCTTATCTGTGTACACTGGACAAGTACGCTTGAAAGCCATCGTTCTGATAGCGATGTCCAACCAATATTGTTTATTAGCAATCTTATCTGAGAGATAATCGATATTAACCAGAAGGAACATTAGTAGGAAAATAAACTTTTGTATTTCCATATTATTGACTCTTTAATCTTTTATGGTGAGTAGTTAAATGTATAATGGCTTGTGGTGGTTTTTCATAGTTAGTATCTACATAGAACAACATAGTCTCTAGAGGACAGTTCTTTGGTTCACTATGCGAATGGTTTTTTGAAAATTATTCTTTACCTATGTATTTTTCGGTCTTTATAATTGTGACCTTGTCTTGTCAATAGATGTATGAACCTATATAGTTCTTTGCGTACGATTCACCAACGTAAACATTACAAAATAAACTTAAAATGCAACTGTTTATTTGTAATTTCCCTAATCTGCATTCTCCAACATTATCAATATTATACAAAACGTTATCAGAACAACAATTACGTTCAGAATTAATTGCAAACATCACAGACCTTCAAAGTCACTTTCAAAGGTCAATAATGCCTTATGAAAAGATATTTGTTACGGGGTCCCCTTTATCTGTATTTACATTTTAAGTACTCAAGGCAAGTTTCGTGCCAAGAACTACCAATAACCCACAACAACTCACGGTTTACCAAAGTATAATCATATAAATTGTAAATTAGTTTCTGATAATAATTTTGACATTTTAACAAATAAAAACAAAGGCATAATAAGTTATACAAAGAAAATGCCTGCAATTAAAACAATTATATGTCTACTAGCTTTTGACCGCAGCTTCGCACACCATAAATTACATAAAAACCATATTAAAAAAAACGCATCAAAATTCGTTGCCTCGGGATAAAGAACTAAGCATACTTAGGTAGAGACAGACAACGGAAAGCGACTTTGTTTTATACTATGTAGTGATTAAGTGGCTTATTACGCAGCTAGGACCGATAAACAGACCACATATGACGATTCTTAGCTTTTACTTTTGAATGTGTTAATTGTTTATGTTATTTAATTATCGCGTTAAACGCGGAAACCATAAGATGTTTCTTTAATTATGATTTTTTTTTATATTGTAAAAATAATAAAATCTGATTAGGTATACGCAAGCGAAAATAAAATTAAGGCACGTTAAACAAATGCGACTAGATTTTACCATAAGGTATCAATATCCAAAATAATACATAAATACTATTTATCCCAGTGCGTTTATGTTACTGATTGGTCAAGTTCAAAGGAGAACAATAGTACAATCTATTGATTCAGTAGTTGGACGATCGAATGTCACCTGCTTGTTAAATTGATATGTAGAGGCAGGTAGAGCTGGGCATTGTCGGCATCGTTAGCAGGACAATTAGAAGCGAGCTTACAACCCACTGTGGGCACAATGGCGATGCAAATAATCGCGATTATGGCAAGGTTGACGTCGGTCGTCGGAGGGTTCGTTCAACTGACCGCGAACGATGACACGGTGCGCGCGCGCAGCGTCGCGGCGTCACATGCGCCCGCCACTACCACGCGACGCGCCGATGGCAACTGATTACCGAACCTATTAGCTCTCCGATGATTGATTGCTTCACTAAAATAACCCTTTATCAACCTTCTCGCCGGGAATGCACTTACCATCCTTGAAAAAACAGCAATAAAAATTTCATTGGCCGAGCATGATGCAATGAGAGGTAATGAGGAAAAACATTGTTTTTAAGCGAACACTGGCATCATTATCCTGAACGCAATAAAAGGGACGATCGTACAAGTTTTACAATTTCACATAAAACTCACCAAATTCCTTTATCTGCAAATGCAATCCAATATTCGCACTTCACTATGCAACAAAGAACATTAACCGATGAAAAAACTTCAAAACTTGTCGTAACTTGATACAACAGGCGCGACACGCGTGCGCGCAACGAAAACAATCGGTTGACAGATGTCGGTCGGTGTCGGAAAACCCCCTCAGAAACTACGCGGTGCGGAGGACGCAGCGTGTAAATATTATGCTTCGACTGGACAAAGGTTTTTGTTATCTAAAACCGGTGTCAGCGAGCGTGCACAACACGAGGCGCGCGGCCAGCGGTAAACCGTGGAGTGAGGCTCGCGCGCCGGCCCCGCCGCCGTCTGATAAGCCTGGCGCGACGCCCCCCGGCGACGCCTACGCCCCACTCGGCGCCGCCGGTGCATCGTAAACACCACCGGCCGCCCCTCGGCACCCGGCGACGACTCCGCCACCGCCGCCGTCGCCGCCGACCAGACGGGCCCCCGCGCATTATGCACCGCACCTACGCACGATTTCACAACTGCATCGCGTAGAGCCGCCTTGCAGCAAAATCGACAACTTTCAACTCCTTAAAAAGACGAGGAAACAGAACACCGATTGCGAAACTACGGCGGCACCCCAGATACCGGTGAGAACAATGAGGCGCAAACAAACGCAGAACCTTTTTAGTGTCCTCCTAATTGGGCTGAGGTACGTCGGGCCAGCAGAAATTCAATATGCAACGCGATCCGCTCACTACATAAACGGAATAATTGAATTAGTGCGGGTATGTCGAGCACGAGCAACCGATATTATTGACCACCTATGATGCAAGCAAATGTCGAAATTCTGAAAGCACTGTTCGACCGGAAATGCACAGTAAAGAGCTTTATTGATCCCACTAAATTAACAAGCAAACCATAGATTGCCTAAAGAAGTTCATCATAATTAACTACAACGGGCGTATGAACTGCAGCAACATAAATGCATAACGGTTGCAGCAAAGCAATAACTTAAGTACCATAAAAAATTTAAATATACAATTTTTACGATGTTACCCATAAAAAGTAAACAAGTTTAATAGCTCTAAATATGTTCTAAAGTGGTTTAAGACTGAACTGGAACGCCCACTTGTGCATTAGACCAGTTAATTGATACTAAAGTTCAAGTGTGGAAAGTATTAAAATATTTCTGATGTATCACAGAAGTCAGGTATTCCATATTACTGAAACATAATTCGTATATCGATGTTCCACGAGACGACGAACAAAGATACAAGTATCGTATAGATACGTGGAAGGGCTTGATGCAACTAGCCACAAATGGAAACAGACCTGAAAGAGAAAGACTGAGGAAAATCGATTTATTTACAGCGTGCACAGATTAGTGATGCGTGAAAAAAATGCAAATATATTTTTTACATCATCCTCGGAATATATCCTTGACTTAAAATTTGATACAATACGATTTTTTTAATACATAGAAATACTAAGCCCTATAATTTTAAATTGCAGAATGATAACAATCTAGTAGCATACAACTTAATTGGTGTTGGTGTGGAAAGATTAAGATAAAGCAAACAAGAGGTACATAAAACACGTATCCGATAGAACGTAAGACCTTTTGACATGTACCGGAATAATGAACTGCGTGGGAGTAGCTAAATACAAAATTGGATTCGAAGAATTGCAGCAAACAAGCAGACAATCGGACCACAAATCGTTGTTTACCGTTTAACTCAAGTAGTTGACATTAAAGGAGACAATTTTATACCTAAACACAGCAGTTTTAAAAACTTGTATTTTTATGTCAATTGTATAACAAATATAGATAGTAAACAAGCTATGTAATAGAAAGATAATGACAATATTGGAGGGCTATTACATTATTTACCGTAACAGCCAAATAAAGATTGACATGAAGTTTCGTACAAACACTGTTATTTTTATTTTAAGAAAATGTTTTTTATGCAAACGCTGGTAATTTGTTATTTATTGACCTTGATGAGACCAACGCGCGCAAAATTCCTTTTAACAACGAACAAAAACCCATTGAAATTACCGAGTAACAATATTCAGTGGAATGTCGTAAAGTTGAATTATCGGACGTCGATAAAAATCAGCGATGCAAAATCTCATTCCAGAATAAAGAGGATCTCAAAAAATGATTTAAATAACATTGACGTTGAAAATGCAGGCGAAGTCGTAAACCTTTACGAGTGCATTACACTCGATAAACTTGCATGTTCGCGCGAATGATCCATCACCCGAATAATATATTGCTCGATGAAGATTTGTGACATGAATTAATTCTTTGTAAACTTTGCCATTATAAAAAGTGAACCAATAGTTATGGAGAAAAGAAAAAGTTACGAGTTGGTTAGGAAAAAAATTGAAGTGACAAAATCAATGTCATAAGCCAGGCTGCCGACCGAGAAATCTGGCGAGACGCATTAGGCCCACATGAATTATGAGATTAATCTTTTCAAATAATTTGACCTTTTCATCTGACGAGGGTTCATTAAATAATGGCGTCGGTATTGGAGAGCGGTTATTGTGCCGTCTATCACAATTTTTGTTGTGGGACGAAATAAAGTTTATTCTATTCAGCACCCACAATAGTGTCACGGATGAGGGAGATACGAATAGATAACGTAGATAAAGCAAAAATTGAATCCCCTCTATTTAATTAATTAAAGAAAGGATAACATTTTTTTCATATTTCTAATAACCTTCTATAAATATGAAATGCCTTAATTTATTTCCATTGTGTCGAGGGCATAATAAAACAGATCGTATATCGTAATACATAACACTAACACGTTTCATATCCTGTTTCTTATTAAACTCACATCGACATCACATATTATAAGTCGTACGTATCAACCGTACGATATAGATTCAAGTTTAATTCCCACACATTTTGAATGACATTCCTGTTTCTCGCAAGTGGGTCAATTTATATGTTATACCATAAGAGGCGGTCTTGCAATTCCACGTAAATGGTGCATAAATGTAGGACATAGGATTTTATAACAATAATCTAGTGCACGTGCAACGCACCGGTAAGTATGACATCTTTTAATAAGGCAGTCAAGGCGGAAACGTGGAAAATGTCAGTAATCTACGGAGCCGTAAGCACGATTCATGCCCATAATCGGAACAAGGACTTAGCAGCTGTTGTAAATATCAGCTCCATGCTTATTATCGTGACGTAATTGTTATTGCTTCGTGAAACAAAGAAAATTAAGTTGGCAAAATTGTGCGATAATTCTTTGTCGAGTTTACCGCGACGATGGTGGTACGTTTTCGTTGGAACATAAAATAATTAACTGGTTCTATGTAGAGATATGTATTGAATGTCCGACGGAATACCAGGCGAGCCAACTTGATGACTCACTCGGCACCCGGACGACCCGAAGTATGCCCACCAACATTTAACTGCCACCTTAACTTAACGGAGCTTCCAAACTACCTAATTGGTTTACTTTCCCAAGCCCTGTCAACTCTATTATCACCCGTATTACCATTTAATACGATCGATTGTGTGTTACTATTGAGTTCAAAAGTAAGCCTGAATCAAGTATTGTTCCTTCTGAGAAGATCCTTAACAATGTCATTATTATTGGTCTAACCGTATTTTGCACTACCGACTTCATTAAAGGTAGCGAAATATGTGCTTATTGAAAGCAAACAATATCACACAATGGTCTCCTAGATAACAATCAGCAAATATTTAAAGGTGTTTGGATCTCAATACACCCTTATAACAATAAAAGGGATCTTCAGGAGAAACTCCTTTGTTGTTGTAATTCGTGTTTGGCCTTTATAAGCACCGTGACTAAATTGTACGCTCCGGGAGCATCAATCAACGACAAATTGACCTTCTAAAAGAAAAAAATACAATACAAACTTTGAACATATATCATTTTGATGCATTTGGAATACACATTCCACGTACGACTGATAATTTAAATGTGTTGGTATAATGTGAACCAAAAAATATCATTTTTTTCATAATTACCATTAACTTTAAGTGTATTTTATTGAAGCAAGTATTTTACTATCTTTAATATTATTAAAAAAATCTAGAAGGAATATTAGCAACGCTAAATTAAATGGTGATATGATTTTACCTCCATAACTGATGGAACATAATAAAGTCCGAGTCTAACCCTGGACCTAATTCGTCGAAATGTATGCAATGAGCGTCATAAAAGTGCAGAACGTTCCTCATTACGCATGTACAACATCTGGGCTGCATGCACCATAACTCATCGAAATGATTATATTAATATACCGCATATCACGCTTTGCATTTCAATCTAAGGCCGGGACGATAACGATCGTCCTCGGTCCTCGTCACTGCAATACTATCGTCCATAATATGCGTGTTGGATCAAAATTGCAATGAGTATTTTCTGTTATGGAGTAGGTAATTTATTGTAATGGGATGCACATGGATCGAGTTGAAAATGAAAACTTAAAATTATAAATGTTAGAAACGAAAAAACTAAGGATTTAAAGATGATAGTTTTGAAGTTTGACCTGTAGAAGGAAGAAATGTAAAAAATGAAAATTCCTAAGTTACAAGACAAGAAAAATCATATTTATGGATAATAATTAACGTAAAGGTAGAGGTGATCGGTGATAGCTTGGAATCTGTAGATAAATAACATTGTAACCCAGCCAATACCTAAGTTAATAACAAGCAGTAAGTTACAGCAATTCGCAACAGACCTTAACGTGGGTGGCATGTTGGAATACAACGGGTCGCACGGCGCGGGCGCTGTGACATAGTGCCTCCGTCGACAGGTAACAAAACGCGACATAGTGACACAGGAATTACGACCAAATATTAAGTAGTTTACACACCACCCATTCCCGCCTTCCTTGACGTGTATTACCATGTAACCATAGTTCATAGACTAACAGAAAGGGTCATGCGTAGGCAACATTAACACGCTCAGTCACTTGCAATCTAATTTATTGACGTCGGCGGAACGATAACTCTCGTGTCGTATGTGCGGTTAGATCCTGCGGTCACACTTGAATAGGTACGTCAGTAACAAAAGTAAAATTGTAAAAATATTATAAACTTTGTTAATTTACATTATTTTTAATGAATTGAAATTAAATAGAAATAGGAGAAACCAGCACATTGGAAAAGACGTATAAATATTTATCTTCCATGAAAGAATATAAATAAATGCGTTTCGGTTTTCCAGTAGGACGATAAGTAGAAATATAATAGAACAATAAAAGACAACAGAATCTTTGTTCCCCTTTCAAGACCTGCCAGACATTATCGTTTGAGATTTGAAAGGAGCATTTGAAGGACTTTTAGGAAAGTAGCGACGTCAGTAACAGAGACAATGGGCAACACTTTATGTAATGGACGAAAATTGATAACATTGGTCAAGTTATCTTTAACGGAGGTAATAAAGAAGTCACCGCCGACCTTTATTGTTACGACTGGTTCAACCACTTAACAGTAACAACAGTATTTATTTGCTTCCGAGGCTACCACTTTTAGGTCACTATGGAAATATTTATCGCCCATAAGCGTCTACTCGAAGTGCCTACTAAAGTTTAAGTTAGCAATTCCTACTATATATGATAGATATAATAATGTACTATGAGGTAGAGGTGAGGTACGTCTCATTGATATATTCTCTTATGAATTGATTAATATATTACTCATTACCGACATAATTTTTAAGTGCCTACTTGTCTACAACAAAAAGAAGAGATATTTTTGATTCAATGACTCCATTATTTATTACGAGGCATTATAACACAAATTCAAGGAAAGAAATAATTGTAGAGTATCAGAAATCAGAATCTTTCAATTGTTTGTTATTGTAATGATAACGTGTGTTTAACAAAATAAATATTCATAAACTAGTAAAATTTTTGAAGTGTAATTACTGTATTACAGCCATACAAAATTAATTTCGTATTCATAATTTAGTACAATCTGGTCTAATGAAACAAAAACACGATTTGCGTCGTATGAAATCATAAGGAAGGAAGTGCCAATTCAGCATAGACATCATAAATAAAGATATCAACGAAAATGGCTTACTACGGATCTTTGGACCTAATCGCCGATGAATCATGCGTTTCGCAGAATCACGTACGATGTGTAGATTACTTAACGTGTTATATCTACATAAGCCGCGATACTAGAAGTGGTCGTATTATAAGATAGAAATGATATAAAAAAATACAAATTTTACAAATGACTCAACGACTACTGAATGTAATTTAAGACGTCACATAATACCTAAAACGATTCCTTAGTCTACCATGTGGTCGATTCTAAGTCTACCACAATTAGAACAAATTGTCTACATCCGGCCTTTATTGACCACGACCGTTTAATAGGTGTCGCCCGACCAAACGCATCTGCTCGATTCAACTAGTTAGTCCAATTTATTGTTTCAAATCAAGTCAGTACTTATATAGACGTGCAAAAACGTCTAAGGACACTAGGAATATACATATCGGTTTGCAGCAGACGATGACGCAATACAAGGACCTAATAAAAATAATCGACACGATTTAATAGCACACGAATCAGTGATTTTTTGTTGCATTGCAAAAAATTGTGAAAAGCAGGTAAAATTAACTGCGATCGACGCTCGCGGTGGAATAGTGGCGAGTGGGGAATCCCAAACGTACGTGTGTTCTTGGAAGTAGCAAGGCGCAGGAGAAATTTCACAAGCGCGATGTAGGTCAAGTCAGCCGGACTTGAAGTTTTCGCCTCGCAAAGGTTACCATCGCTACCGGCGCGCTGCCCGCCGCCGACCGACAAGTCCGGTTGTGATCTTGCGCAATTGATAGACTCGTTTATCAGATCCGAAAAGATCAGTTGTTTCTAGACCGACCGATGCAATACCTCCAAATGGCAGGGCACACGGAACAAAGAACGTAGGTATACATTTAACGTAGCACACAATGTAGGCTACGGTTTAACATTTTGAGTCACTCGGTTACCTATATTATGTATTGTAAATAGTACGCTGCACCGCACTGGGAATACCCAAGGATTTCATTCATGCATAGAATTAGTACCTACCAAACATGTTTTGAAAGTAAACTAGTCTGGGACTGTGACGGTCGTAGCTGTATGACCCGTAAAACATTTGCCAATACGCAATTGTTAAAACTAGCCTGCAGTTATTGATTGATACGTTTTAGTCTACTGCTTAATTTTATTACTAGAATGATTGGAAATAACATGTTGGAATAATGCCTAAAAGTTGAGTACCATTTAGTAATTCGTTACACAATAAAGACTCAAATTGAGCAACTAATAGTGTTAGTTAAGGAAGTGCTGAATGAAATAGTTTACATAAAAACGCTTTAGTCAATTCTATTAGAATATACAATGTAGGTACGTGACACTAGTCGCGTAATGTTATAACAAGGTAAAATTTGTCCGCCTTTAATAAAACGGTACGAGGAAAATTATTTACCAGAACTGGCTTTGGGTTCGAACAATAACAATTCTCAAAAACAAGTTGAATATAGAAATATTATTTGCACATATTATTGTACGAACAAATGGTATGGATCCATTTATATTGGCACAGATGCCAACAAGTTCGTGGAACTTCTCTATCGGTTGCGCGGAGGCATTGGAGCCTAGTGGGGACATCTCTGACATCATAGCATGACGTCATCCCTCGTACGAGCTGTGACGTAAATAGGGTCATGGTTGACCACAGGAGCTTAGCATCACCGGTTATTAGGGGATAATCCTGGACTATACTGGATAATGATACTTTAAACCTCCATAATAATGGTTAAAGCTTAATAATACTAAGAAAACTACTTACACAGGATCTATGTTACTAAATCTGATATTTTGTATTCAAACATTTTTTAGATCGACCTCATAACTAAATATTTATATGAAAACATAAATAGACTATTAATCATAATAATGTTGATAAGGATTACAAAACAACGCTTATCAACTTTATGATACGACTTGCAACGCCATCTACCAGCAATTGGCAGAATTATTTCATATAACAGAACTTACTCATAAATAGCAATTTTTTAAACCATAGAGCTTCCTTAATCTAGAAAAACCCATAGATTTGAATATATATTCAGTTTCAAAATATAATTAAAATTTTGGTTTTGGAAATAATTTCGGCAATATCTCTTTACCAATTATCAGTACTCAAAATGTGTAACAACTAGAACCATAACAATACTGTGTATATAATTCATAGGAAGATACGAAAAGCAAAATTGATAATTAACTTCATTAAAATTTTATATAAAACAAAAAAATCTATTCAGTCCAAAATGAAAAACAAACATGACGAAATTCCGCGCGAAGTGAACAAACTTTGGAATGTTGTTTACTAGTCTCGTCACGGAATGTGTGGCTGTGTGAAGCCGAGTGGAATCATTTCCACAAACAAAACTATGATAAATGATAATACTCACGATTGGCTTGTTGTAATCGTCTGTTTGGTAGTCGAACATCGTGGCGTTAGCGAACATGAGACTGTCGTCTTGCTCGCAGCTGAGGAGATGGTACGGCACCAGCTGAGACATGAAGACTGCTTTCACAACAAACAGTCCTACCCAATAATTATTCACTAAATGTTAAGGCGTAAAAAAATCGAATGCAAGGCCGAAAACTTCAATCGCGGCGTGTCAATTCACTAGTTGATAAAGGTATGAGTCATAAGAAGGCTTCTGTGAATGTAAACGTGCTCGTAGCTAGAATGTTTTATATCAGACTGAGTCAGTTCGCGCGGTCGCGGCAGTTTTGTATGATGGTGGCGAGCGTACCGCGCACGCGCAAAACCTATCACAGAACCGGAACGCAATATGTTACGCGGTATTCCAACAATTCGTCCACCAAGCCAAAATTTTTTAGCATCTTCAAAACATATTCAAATTGTTTCAATGATTCAATCGAATGCTTTCCACATGACACGTGGAGTAAATATTTTCTAAATAACTATGATGATAAACAACATTCAA
>DWLZ01000232.1:0-12011 GCA_018251995.1 Urbanus velinus | reverse complement strand
TATTCTTGTTTTTGAACTCGTAAGATTTTTATATAGTGCAGCATTACTCATTAGTACTATAAGGCTAGATCGTAATTAATATAGATTGCCTTTCGGTAGGTAGTTTATACGGACATAAAAAAAAATTTAATTAAAAAAAACTGACATTTGAACTCCGACCTCACTTTATATTTAACATTTTTTTATACGCTTTTTACACTCATAGCCCCATAGTAGGATTTTCCCCTGTGTCGTGGGTGCCATGGACACACAGATACACAAACACCCAGACCCAGAACAGAAATCTACATTCATCATATAGATGTCTGTCTAGCCGGGAGTCGAACCCGGGACCCATTGCGCGTCAGACTGGTATAGTAACCGTTCCGCCAGGCGGTTCGTCAAAGCACTAAAACATTAAAACACAACTGAGCATATTTTTATAATATCGAATAATTCTAGATTTAGATACGATTATATCTAGATCGCATTTAGCACGTGTCACGCTTGGCTACCCCTATGCTCGAGGGCTAAGGGGCGAACTTCTAAGTGAACGGTATACCTACCTGCATATAGGTATCTGACAGGGGTTGCAAGGGTTGCGTTGCAACCTTTGGTTAGTTTTAACGCTCACAGGCTTATTTTGAATATAGTTTTAATAGGTATGTAAGTTAGATTAATCTTGCTTTCGTATAGAGTTTTCGAGATAATATATTATCAAGTTTTTTGTATTAAGAAGAAACATTTGATATTATCTAAACGGCTGGACCGATTTTGACGGGACTTTCACTGGAAGATAGCTGAAGGTCTAAGGTGTAACATACGCTACATTATTTTTTGAAAAAGCTAGTATTTAATAAGATGAAATATTAATTAGAAGCTGTCATTATCATAATCAGAACATTTATGTAGCAAGCCAACATTCAGACCAATTGATAATGGTACCACTATTGTTTACTCGACTACAGATGCTTTCGTTCTTTTGAGAATTAAGTAGGAACGCTTCCTGGGTCTATTTTGCTACAATCTTGTTTTATACGATCGAAGTAGCAAACGAGTATGCAGTCCACCTGATAGTAAGTGTCCATTGCCGCCCATAAACATCTGTAATTAACCCCAGATAAGATCAAGATCCTACCTAAGGTCGCAGATGCGTTGCTTCCCCTGAGGACTGAGCTGGAACGCCTCAGATAAGTATGTGTCCCTTACCTTCAGACCAGAACACAGCAGTGCTTAACTGCTGTTATAAGGCAGAAATAGGTGTGGCGGTGGCGCCGCCGGAGTCGAACTACATAGAGTTCTACCACCTTTAATTTTTTAATCTTTAAAGTCGGTCCTTCATATTCGACTACCTCATTCTTGTGTTGCATCTGTGGTTTGGTGGTCTGATATAGGAACGATTTGTTTTTTACATGGAGTTAGTTATAGGTATCCTCTTATCTAGCATCAGACGAACTGCAAAGTCATTTGCTATTTCAATATTTAAAACACCTTTCGCTCTAAAATCAACAGCGCTTCATACAATGTTATTATTAAATTAATTAGTCCTCAGAGGTAGCAACGCATCGAGGTCGACCCCAGGTAGGACTGCGATCATATCTCGGGTTGATTACAAATGTCCATGGGCGGCAGTGGCCATTTACCAACAGGTGGGCTGCATGTTCAGTTGCTACTTCCATAGCATAAAAAATGCTCTGTGTTCTTTTACCATTCTTCAAACCATTACCATTCCATTCCATTTACCATTCTTCAAACCATTACACAGCAGCTTAAAGCTGTTTTAAGACAGAAACAAGTGGTTATGGTGCCAGGGTCGATTCACAGTTAAACTTTATAATATCTATTACAAAAAAAACATATTACACTTATCGTAACATGATCAACAATTACGTATACAATTACTGCACTCATTGGTGATAAATTTATTTATAAACAATTTACATTCAACGTGAGACATGACATGGAACAAAAACTAACTGTTTAGTTAATGGAGCTGGTAAAAACACGTTTTTTATTAGTTAACAGACTAGTTTTTGTCTAACTTTTTCTAGAACTTAATTGGTATTAGCTAATAAATCGCACTATGTTATCTAGTATGGAAGAATAATATTGAGTATTATATGAAGGGCTTATAATTTTTGCGCGTTTTTAGTTTCGCAGGAATATTAGATATTATCGGTGCGAAGTAAGAATAGGTCCTTATGGAGTCCTGTTTATGTGTGAAAATTATAATGTTATTAGTAGCGCAGGTTCGAAAATAACTTAATCTAGGAGTACGGTGGACTTGGGTTCGAATGATGTCATTATTCCGAACAATTCTAGCTGAGGGAAGGCCGTTGATCAGCAACTATAATTTGTGATTAGATTAGATTTTTAAAATTTATATTTTTTTATTTTCATTTTGGTATTTAGATAAGCTAGCTAAGTCGTATTGTTATTCTTTGGGGGGAATATAGCAGCAGTCATCAGGGCGCCGCGGCTAGCTGGTGATAACATACCCAGCATAGCAATAACTGAAACAGAAGAATTACATTGTTATTTATAATCATCATTTTTACAAAAAAAAAACAATGCACTCCATAAAATTTGTCCTTTGATGTTGCAAATATACATGGAACATTATCCTGTCAACACCTCATTTAAAATATTTACGATCTCGTTAAATCTTTCATTCACATATTGCTCAATTACTTTTTTTAAATACATTTTAAACGTATCGCACGCAAAATAAAATATCAATCGAAAAATTTGTTGCACAACTAAGTTATAATGAGAAATCTAGGGCTTCAGGTCAAGTAGATCAACATTCCAACAGATCAAAAGTTAAACTAGTAAGCGTGTGTACTGACCTGTTCACTCTCACTGGAAGTGGATGTGAGTGAGAGAGTGAGCGCGTTCTGTGCGTTAGGCGCTAACGAGGGGTAGCTCTGCGCTGCAGAGAGTAGCCCGCTGGGGAAGTTGCTCGACAGCGCCAACCGCACCAGACTGCAAAGGGTCCTTTATATTATTTGTTATTGCACAGTTCTCTAGCCCCTCTATTTCAAACACCAATTAATTATACAACTGCAATGAAAAAAAAGCTCTTGGATGGTAATGTATGCGTCTACTGGCCCGCGTTCGTCCTTGTCTTATTTTGTGGGCACACAAGCAGGTAATCATTTTACCAAGCCAAAAATCGTTTTATGTATTGTGCCGTCTTTAATAAAGTTTGGGTAAAGAAAGTAATTTTGGTTCAATCTTGCCTATTTATCAAAACAAAATTTAGACTGGGGACAAGCTCTAGGGTATTTCACTATAATTTTTGCAAAGATTGCAGGTCCAATCCCCACGCATTTACAATCACATAAGTGACCACGAAAGTGTCCTATAGTGCCATTGCAACACATAGCATACCATACCGCAGCACAAAAAAAAATTCACCTAGGGATGAAGTATAATAATCCTATGGAAGCTAATACTAGCGATATTCCAAGCACACAGCACAGCACGAGCGCACTCACCTGGGGAAGAGGCTGGAGGAGTGGTTGGAGCGCGGCACCCGCTGCGGCGCCGCGCCGCGCCCCGCGCCCGCCGGCCGCGCCACGCCCAGCGACTCCAAAAGCCGGGCCGCGCCCTAAGAATATATACCAACTATGGTTTAATGAAACTCTCAGGGCGGCAAATCTCAGTGGCAAAGAATCTCTCCATAAATGAATACGTTTGTAGCGCTTCTACCGTATTTTAAAAACTAAAAATATCAATACAGAAGTCGGTTAAAAATTGAAAACCTTTTTTTTTAATTCGCACTCCAACAAAACTAACCACGTTGTCCTACTTTTAACACACACTGAATGAATAGATAGAAATACATATGTTTTCATTTCAAATTTTGGAATTCTTTATAATGGATAGAGTCCAGAAGGATAATCCAAAAATCCTTTATTCCAAGATAGATTTTTACAGAATTATTTTTTAAACGTCAATAATTCCAAAATTAATAATCAGTCGCCATTATCTAGTATAGTTTAAATGCATAGAAATAAATTAATAAACTAATGAACCTGTTGTGTGAGATCAGGCTCGCTGGCACTCATGGTGCCAGTGCCGCCCGCCTGGCTGTCCTTCTTGTGATCCCCATACTGACCCTCGCTGCTTTCGTTATCTTCACACTGAAGACATAAAATAAATATAATTATTAAACATTACAAAATTCATCTGTAATAGACATAGGAAATGTCATGCCATAAGTTATTTAATAAATTATGTATGTTGTTCCAGTTGTTTTCTTTATAATTATAAAGAAATCTGTACAACTTATATGGAAGCGTCGAACAATACAAAATTAACTACTATATTCTGAATTATTATCAAATTCTATAGCACTTTCTTGGGTACAGAGCTAAAAAATGATTTGCCAAATCAAACTGTGAAGGAAATTCTAGAACTTCATATATTAAATTGCCACGTTGGTAATTTAACGAAACTTTGATACGATATTTTCATTCGTTTTGACAGTTTGTGCTAAAATTGCGGACTACACCAGGACACGTGGCATACCTGTATGTGCAACCGGTTCGCGTTGTTGCGCAGTGTGTGCAGCAGCGAGGCGGGCAGCGCTAGGAGCTCGCTGGACAGCAGCGCGTTGGCGCTGTTGCGCATCGCCTCGCCCTCGCGCGCCGTGCCCTCCTGCGCATGCGCGTTACACACACAAACGACACGTCAACACACATACTCTAACACTGATGCACAACAGGAGCTTACACGTAAATAGCTTCTTGAAGTAACATGGTGGGGAAATTTTACGGTAAATTTTATTAATAACATTTAAAAAAGTGAGACACTCGATTAATCACAATATTTCTACAATTTTATATCTTTTATTCAAATTATTGAACTATGGTTGGTAAGTTGTCTTACATTTATGTATGAGTATGGATGGATAAATGCCATAGTAATACACGTAGTGTTATTTGAGAATCAAATTGCTTACACAGCACGCATTTTAATAACAACGATATATAAATAAAAAGATATATTTGTATACAGACCTCTTGTGTTGTGGATTCCGGAACAGGTTCTTTGGCTGGGTATGGTTTAGTAATATCGGTAATGCTAGTTGGTCCCATTTCCATGTTGGTAAATGACGTATTTCCCAAGTCAGCCATACAATTGTTCCCTTCGGCGCCAAGGGTTAAAGATTCAACTATTGTCGCTAGATCTGAAAGTATTGTATTATTTAGGTTCAAAACTAAATATCGTACTTAATCTTTCTTTAAGGATTAAATTGCATTCAGAGACATACCTGTATTGATGTGATGTGAAGAATTATTTATAGCCGAGAGATCAGTAGCGTGCATTCGTGGTCGAGTCATGTTACTGGCCATTTCTTCACTTGATATGTTATCCGCTGATGATGCTTGTTCGGTCGATGCCACAGATACCTAATAACAAGTACATAATATGTATGTAGGATAACATTTTTCTTTAATCACAAACACAGTGCTTTTAACATATTCTTGGTTGTGTACCTATCTGCCTACCATAGTGTCAAAAAAATTCTTTCTTACGTGAGTTCCATAAAAACAGTTAGGTAATTATATAGCAACAATTTTTAATCACTTGCCAAATGCGACTGATCTTCGCATATCAAAGTTGTATACTATTGTGATTAATCACACATGCTAAAGTAGAGACAAATTAAATAGAGACAAGTTAAATCACTCCATTCCCGGGCGGTACGAGTTGCGATCGCCGTGCTCCTATTTGCGTTGTGGTGCGGCGTTTACGCGGTACGAATGGCAACTGCCACGCTCACATCTGCGTTGTGGTGTCACATTAATGTAATATCCACGTTACCTGATGGTCGACAGCGGTGGCGTCCGGTAGGCTCGGCGTGGAGTGGCTCTTGCGGCCGGCGCGCGCCTCGCCCGCCGCGCCAGGCGCCGCGCCGCCGCTCACCACCTTCAGGTCGAACTTGCCCTCCGCGCCCATGCGGTACGAGTTGCGACCGCCGTGCTCCCATCTGTCATGCAATTTAAAGGGATTTGTTGGTATTACGCAGTTACTAACATTAAATTAAGGATATTTCGCAAGATTTATTTTTATGATTATTTATTAGAAAATTTAGTTAGAAGTAGAGCCTAAACTTGTGTGGTAATCGGACGAGTCTATACACTAGGTAACTTGCATATTCGTATTCACGTCTATACATCTTCATTAGAGAGAAATCTAAACCTGAATTCGAATCCAAGAGTTTGACAAAGTACCGACCTGACATCAACCCATCCATTATGCAAATCAGAGGTAACAGTGCCGATAGCGGGTTGTGCACCACTACCATCCTGATCACGCCACTTCCAGTCGGGACCGCGCACGACACGCGCACCGGCGCACAGTCCGCGCGCACCGCGCGACCAGCGTCGAGCGCGCGCGCCCGCAGCCGCTGCACCGCCCGTGCTGGCCGTGCCGCTGTTGCTCGCGCCGCCCGCCGCCTGCCGAGGTGGCTGCTCCTGCACGCTCACCACCTGCACAGAGATCATCATGTTATGCTCACGCCGCCTTAAAGCAACATCCTCGGTTGAAGACAACATTCTTATCCTTCGTATTCAATATTCGTAAGGTTCAATCAAATATAACAGATTTATATAAATTGGACTATGAAGCATGATAGGCAAATATAACTCTTCTTTAAGCCTAATAATGAATCCAAGAAATAAGAACACCACATCATCTTAGCCTTAACATTCATTAATTAATAAAAACTCAAAAAAAATTACCTTGCCATAGATTTCAAAGCCAGAGAGCGAGAGGTAATGGCTCTGCCCGCTAGCATTCTTGCCATTCTGCTGGATACGTAAGAAGCGATATGGTGTGTCTGCGCGCAGCCGCCACGTGGCGGTACTACCCGGCTCCTGCAACGCCTGTTCGTCCGCGTGCGCCAACACCGTGCACCAAGTCAACCCATCTGCCGACATCTGCAATACACGAAGACACAGTTAACAGCAATACTTATACTCTACCAAAATGTAGATTGGACGTACCTGAACAGCTCCGTCTCGGCATAAACGCAACAGATTAAAACAGATCAAAATGTAGAACTATTTAGAATTATACTCACTTGAAACAACCAATTTCTCAGAGCGGACCGCCCGTAGCCACGAGCGTGGCGTAAAGTGTATGCTGTGGGCACGAGATGCAATCCCAAGTCGACGGCCACGAATGCCCGTCTGTCATCGTTAGTGTGTACATTGAGAGGTTCAGGTGACCTAGAGAGGATGTCCTCTGCGCGCCCGTACGGCAACTGACGGCCGTCTGACGACCACACGCTAACGAGACCATGGGCACCCGGATTGACCCATTCACACGTCCCAGCGTTGCTTCCAATAAAGTAGATCACTCCATTTTCGTCGAAATCATGCTACAAAATATAAAATCAAGAAGTCAAAATAGTGCTACAAAATAAAACTTCAATAATCATCGAATACGTAGTAATTGTACTTACATCGTACGTAAATGTTAAAGGACCTTCATTTTTGATTTTCTGAACGAAGTTAAACGACAAACGCTCCATGTCGTACCACTGGCGAGCCACGGATTTGGCAAGAAATCTTTCAAGCTGTCGAACGGTAGTAAGTGCCTCCACTTTAAGATTTCTACCTGAATTGTTGTTTGCGTTCATGTCTTCAGTTGTGTCTTCGGCGGCACGCTCAACTCGTAATCTAAAAAATACCAATATCATTAAATGCAAAGGATTGTTAAATGAAAAAAGTATAATATTCAGTATACAATTTAAAAGTATAATATTCGTTGTTATATATTATTTTCCCCATTAGTTTCCATCCTGTGATTAATAACAAAACCAGCCATGTAGGTTAGTTATTATATTCGCGCATTACGGCTAGTACAGGCAGGTGTTCCACGCTCTCGAGGAAGACTACAGGACGCTGTACGATCGTTCTCAACTAAACTGTGTACACTATGTTACTGTAAGTGAAGTCTCACCTTATGCGTTTGGTAAGCTGATGCAGCGAGCCAGCAGGCGGCGCAGGCGCATCTGAAGCGGGAGCTAACACGGGCAAGCGTTCCACGCTTTCGAGCACGCCCACAAGGCGCGTCGCGACGGCAGCTCCCGCTTCGCCGCCCACCCACTGCCGCACTATTGCCTCGCGTTCAGCCGCTTGACCTGCGCCATCTACACAACATAATAGTTTTGTCTGTTATACGACACATTGAAGGTGAAACTAGTTATAAGATTTTTGATAAACATGAATAATTAAATGCATTTACGAGTTATTTTTAACAGTACATCTAGCAATGTAAATAAGACTTGTCACGAGTGATGAGCAATAAAAACATCATATAAAAAGCGACACATTTCTGTTGTAATACTGGTCACAGGTCTCCTCACAGAATAAGACAGATTAAGGCATAGTACTTTTGGCTGACCAAGCGGCACAGATTGGTAGACAATTGGTTTTAATATAATATGTCGACACACCCAATTTCTATAAATAATAAACTATAAATAAATATGAACACTTTGCTTAAATGTCCCCGTAACTTATCATCAAACATTACCATTTGGTTGAGGCGAGAGCACTTGAAGGAGCGCGGGAGCCAGACCGGACGACTGCAGTTCATACGCCGACAGTAACTCATCGCCGGTGATCAACTCCGTCAACTGCTCCAAGGACTCCTTCAGCTCCTGTTGCCAATCTCCTGAACGTAAGAAAACAATATGATAAAAAAATAGTTAAATATCAGTCGGAATATATACGCGATAAAAGAACACATACATTACTTTACTACTTTTCTTTATTTTATTAAGTACTCAAACGGCAAGCTTTCAAGCTGTGTGTCACAGTAAAAACAAATATTTTGTAGTAACCGAAGACCACAGCGTCATGAACATAATTATGATCCGGAATACATCCATCACAATGAATTAACCACAGTGTCAACATCTGAGGGAAACATAATGAAATGAATTGATTGAAATGAAATGAATTATTTTGGACAGGCACAGAAAGGCACTGTTAAATTGTCAGTTACAATACTTTCTGTACTATCACTGCATTGGAGCCAATAGGATATGTATTACTAAGACTAACCAGTAGGCTGTGTAGAGATGCGTTGCATGCGGGCGAGCAACGCGCGCAGACGCGCGACGGGCGCGCGCGGCTGTCTCGTCGCCGCGGTCGACAGGTGTCTCGCGTATAGCGCACGAGCTCGCTCGCCAACCTGAGATACAATGACTTATTTCATTGATACACATGACTTATTTCATTAATATTGACTTTTTTACAAAAGATTAAAATGCTATGGAATTATATATTTTAACGGTACACGGTTTTCCGCCAGCACCGATATTACCTCAAATTACGAAATACTATTCAAATTTTAAAATTATATCTTAGTAGCAAAATAATTAATAAGCGAAAAGTTAGAATACTAAAAATAATAATTAAATTAATGTAAAAATTAACCTGTGCTTTCTGTGCTTCAGATTTAGCGGCTAAACGAGATCGAGCGTTGTTGCTGTTGTTAGTAGCCACGGGCCGGTTGACTACCCACCCACTCGCTAATTCTGGTCCTGTGATAAATAGTCCAATCATCAGTAAAATACATAACTTTCTGACACTAATTTTGTAAAAGAAACTTATTTTAATTACCTAAAAATGTTTCGGCGGTGAAGGAGTGTTTAGTGCCCCTGTTTGACTCAAAAATAAATCCAGGTAGGTCCTCACGAAGAATTGTTGTTTGTTGTTGGCCATCAGTGTTATGAATGTGTAGTTCTTTTTCCCTAAAATAATGTATAATTATTGTGTAAGTATCGTCTTAATCAAATAAGTACTTGCTTATACGTCATATCAAACTTTACGTTTTACAAAGAAATTTCAAAGAAATTATATTTTTTCTCTCTTTACTCACTTTTTACATGACAAGGACCAATTTCCTAAAATCAATTTAGTGGATCCAGGTTTAGATAGAATTGGTTGTGGAACGGAATTCTTTACTGAGGCCCTCGCCCTTTGGAGTTTATCGATAAATTCGCCACGATTCTCTGAAATAATACGTAAATTTAGATTTACAAGATCGTCCGATTTAATAAAACGTTTTCGAAATAGTACTTAATTTATAATATATAAATTTGTGGTTGTGGTAATACGTAATAATATGTAGTAAAAGTTGGATACTATTACTTAATAATAAACTTAATAATGAACCCAACAAATATTGAAGTAACCTATTTTTTTACATGTATGTTAACATTTGCCAAAGGAACAAGTTCAGACTTGATCAGGACTAAGCCATAACGCCTCATGCGACTGTATCTCCCTTACCACCCTTATAAAAGACACGAAGGCACACTCACCAGCATTGTCCGTTTGGTGCTCAGTGCCGCGTCGCTCCACGCGTACAGCGCGTCCCGTTCGCGACACACCACGCCGCTCAAAAAGCATAACGCTGAAGCAATTAAGTAACAACCCTGACTCACCAGTATTATCCGTCTGATGTTCGGGGCTGCCACTCGAGTACATCGTCGCAAGTTTGCCGTCGAGCAGGAATCTGAACCAGCCGTTCGACCCGGTGCTAAGTTCCAGCGCCGCCGCGTCGCTCCACACGTACAGCGCGTCCCGGCCGCGACACACCGACCACTCGCCCCACGCGTACGCCACGCCGCTAGACAGGCACAGCGCGTCCGACGAACACGATAC
Source organism: Urbanus velinus (assembly GCA_018251995.1). Classification (NCBI taxonomy): domain Eukaryota; kingdom Metazoa; phylum Arthropoda; class Insecta; order Lepidoptera; family Hesperiidae; genus Urbanus; species Urbanus velinus. The sequence continues at coordinate 1,335 of DWLZ01000232.1, read as the reverse complement.
GCTACCGCCTCCACCTATACCAAAGTTGCTAATTTAATATAAAGGAGCTCAGCTAAATTGCTGAAAAATACATAACACTGCAAATTGACGAAATTACGGTGAAACTATTTGTATAGGAACATGTATCACTTACACAATTTAATAAGATTTAACCAGAAGGATTCTTTAACTTGGTAGACCACCTCATAGTTTTAAAGTAATTTATGTCCCACTGCGGAATATGGGTTTATTTTTCAGAATGACAATAGTTTAGGCGATATTTCACCACATTGTGGATTGGTGGACAGCAGACTTAGCGTGCAATTTATCGTGCTTATTCCCAAAAAGTGGACGGAACTGCTTGAATTTGTATTTATTCTATTTGTCAATTTCGAAGGCCTAAAAATATTGTAAAAGTGAGCAGTGGACAAAATTAAGTTTGAGAATCAATCTTAAGCGGTACAATAATTAATCGAGTGCATTGCAAGCTAAACTCGCCTGCAGATATGACGTTCTCGCCGTCGGGCTGCGCGTGCGGGGCGTGCGCGGCGGGCGCGGCGGCCAGCGCCTCCACCTTGCTGAACACGCCGAGCCGCGCGAACTGCTCCAGGTAGATGTCCGCCGCCTTCACCATCAGCTCCTCCGCGATGCCCAGCACCGTCAGGTGGCCGTCGTCGTCGTCCTGTTACACGCGCATGTATTAAATTTCGGCACAGAATTGTCTTAGAGAAATATCGTTTTTTTCACGTTAACGTAGCAAACGAGCATGCAGTCGACCTGATCTTAAGTGCTCACTGCATGGACATAAGTAACCGATTTAATTTAAAACGTGGGTTCTACTAGAACCCAATTACATATATGTGCTACTCCACGGACTAAGATGTCTTGTATGTAAGTCAGCTGGCATTCATAACACTACTAACGAAGTACACATTTTAAAGCCATTTATATGCGCATACTCATATGCGTTCATAACATCGACATGTACCTACAATAATTATGTTCAATTTAATACTTAAATTCATAGCTCTCTTAAGTTTTAAATAATATTGATTCTATTACTGCATTTTTCATTCAATAATATTTGAACATAGACCGTAGTTTCATGTCGTGGTTACAATGAAACAAAATGGAAAGAGTAAAGTCAGCATCTAATTATAGATAGAAAAACAAAAAACAAACAGGAGCGTTCAATGCGGGTAAATTTCGATGGTGTGATGTTTTTACTGAATTATGAATTCTAAAGTTAAACAATGTCACAATGAGATAACAAGTTACATAGTGCTGTACGGTAATATGTACAATTAAATAGAGTGCAGTTAATTGTGTGACAAATGTAAAAACACTAGTGAAAAC
>DWLZ01000231.1:0-12023 GCA_018251995.1 Urbanus velinus | reverse complement strand
GCGGCGCGGCGCGCGGCGCGCCCGCGGCCGGCGGCGGCGACGCGCTCGCGCCGCGCTCCTCCTCGTCCAGCTGCGTGCGCGTCATCGTGCGCCGGATGGACTGGTATCTGCGGATAACGGACGGGTGCCGCTTAAACTGAGGTCTTGAATAACTACTCAAAACATCCTAATTATTATATATGTGAATGAATCAAAATCTAAATGATGAATTTGGATCACTGGTCTGGGTCTGGATGTTTGTGTATTCGTGTATGAGTGTGTTCATGGCACCCAAGACACAGGAGAAAATCCTACTGTGGGGCTAAGAGAGTAGAAAGCGTTTTTCTTTTATTTTTCATTTCTACTGTGGGGCTAAGAGAGCAGAAAGCGTTTTTCTTTTATTAACATTACTAACTCTTCCTGGTTGGATCACTTTATGTTGATAAACACGCGGTAGTTCAGCAATGTTTTATTATTTGGAACAACTACATAGCAACATGGCTACACATACCTAGCACAGAAAGTGGCATAATGTCGCGTAACATAATTCCAATTGTGATAGTCGTTAGTCGTATGCACTGTGACTGGTCGATTAACTTTAATATAACAGTGGTAAATGTTTTGTGTAGCACACCTGCCTGGATATAAACCCACCGAACATAGTAGCGAAACAGGGTGTGCCTTAACAATATTTACGAGCAGCATTTACCTTCTGTCTAGTTGCCGCCGTTGTATCTCAGGCGCAGGCGATCTGGGAGTGGTTCCGTTAACGCCGGGCCGCTGCCACGTGGTCGTCCTGTTGATGTGGTCGATGTAAAACACGCGTCCGTGACTATCCATGCGAGCTTCCCAACCTGAAAACCGAGATAAAATCTATGTAGATTTATTATTGTGTTTTGGAAACAGATTAAAACATTTAAATTATAGCGAAATCAACCTGAGTAGACATACCGCTCCCAACTTTACATAAGTAATCTTAGATATGATTTAGTTGTTTACAGTTTTTTTAAGTCCATAGTACAGAGATTAAACAAAAAAATTAAACAGTTTTTAAATTTTTGTGCTGTGAAAATATTTATATCGATCAATTGATTAAAAACTTATTTATTCGTATAAACAATGGCAAACTCACCAGCAGGTAATGGTTCTTCACACTCGATTATCCCTCCAATCATATTGGCAGGAAAATCACCAGTCAGCGCCATCTGTCTAGAGGCTCTTTCCGGTATCGACGGTAACCTTATCCCCGCCATGTGCCTCAGGGGAGTCGGCGAGGCTACTGCGTTATCGTTATCGTCACTCTCGTCTGCCATCTGGGGTCGCCTCAGCACTACATCCTCCGGGGGTCCAGCGTGGACAATCGTAAAATGATTGCTATTAACAAACTCAAGGTTCGGAGACCTAATCTCGGATGTTCTCAATTCACTCGTGAATTCTACCATTTCGAAATTCTCGTGCTCTCTACCATCTGGGTTTTGAATGGGTGGCGGGTGTAGATCTGCTGGCGGCATGGGACGCGGCCTGCGTGCGTGATGCGTAGGCGTTGGAGGACATTGTGGCATCGTCGCACCCGCTAAAGCTGCGACCCGGGTCAAGACCCTTGGATGCGGCCTTATCGGACTCTCCGGGTTATTTCGCGCAGACATGTTTGGCGTTCTTTGTGGTGAATGGGTAGGAGTGCTTTCACATCCAAGGTTTTTTAATAAATGCCTAGGCAGGCTAGAATGTTTTGGTGTAGAATTATCACATGAATACTTTCGGTTCATTATCATGGTTCCTACACTGGGAAGCATTTTATTACTGTCATCTACTGGCGAAATCGAAGGCGACGAATTACAAGAGCTTGGGGCATTTGAACTACTATTTTCTGCTTCTCTATTTGGAGTTTCGATTTGAGTTGAATTTAAAAAAGCAGTCATCATGGTAGGCGTATTAGCTCGACTTGAACTTTGCCTTGTAAGCGGCTTATGACTTTTCAAAACAGTAATTTCCTTTTCTTCGACTTGGTTTCTATTATCATCTTCAAAATCCAATTGTGTACTTATATCATTTAAAAATGTGTTCTGAGCTTTTTCTTCAGATTTTGCATGGTTTGGTGTCAGATGAAAACCATCCACGTGATCACTTGAATCGACGTCTTTATCTTTTCTTGCAAATGTTGTCGTTATATAATTGTCGGGCCCTATATCCTTAATAAACATAACATTTTGACTAACACTAGGCGAATTTTCAGGTACATCGTTTAATTTTCTGTCATCATTTAATTTAGGTGCTTTTACTGAAGATATTGTAGATTCACATAAGCTGCCATCAGTTTCTGGTGTCGCAAGCGGCGCCACATTAACACGTTCTAAAAACTTAAATAAACTTGCTGCCGTAGACGCGGGTATCTCGCCGTTATTATAGAATTCCCCGGGTGTAAAGTTATTTAATACTTTTGCCAACTCAGCAGAATGCGTAATATTGCTATCAGAAAAAAAATGTTCATCTGTATCTATTAATTCAAAAGCAAACGCATCCTCAGGCTTCGTTAATTTTTTGGGTTTTCTATGCCTAGGTACCTGCGGCGGAGACAATGCGTGCATTCTCTCCAAGGGTTTGTGCGATTGTCTTGGAGGGAGGGGTGGCACCGGAGATTTTTCCGCATCGCTTGGAACGTTAGCACCTTCTACATCATATACAAATTTCATTATTTTACAAGGATTCTTTGGGGACCATATTTTATAATACTCAGTATCTGGCGAGGTAGGAGATTCTAAACCAAAGTTGTGTTTAGACTTCTTTTTAACACCATTTAAAGCCTGTCCACCACCGGTATCAACGGGTGGAGGGCATTTCTTTTTTACACCCGACGACGTCGGTTTTGAATCTATAACACAATGAGACTCACTATTTACAGATTGAGATTCATTAAATAAATTACTAACTAGAGATTTGCTAGGATCACATTTTATTTGTTCGAGATTGGAACTGTTCCCTTTACTTTCTAAATTACTAATTGAGCATTTGTTAACATTTTCGCTTAGATGCTTGATATCTTGACTGGTACCGGAAACGAGTTCGACCCTCAGCGAGTTTTCAGAGTTCATTTCAAAGCTCTCATTATTATAGGAGAATGGCGAAACTTGATCGCCACTCCTTTTTCTTGAGATGCCTTCTTTGAGTCGCAAAGGGAACTTTTTGAAGTCAGCAGCTATAGCTTTCTTGAGGCTAAACTTCGCAGGTAAAGTTGGTGACTCCGCGACACACTCATCACTCTCGCCATTGTAGTAGCGAAAACAAATCAGTTGCTCGCAGTCTGAAACGTTAAATAGTTTTATCTTAGCTAAAGGACCAATAAAAGTAGTACGTATGTACCTAGAATCTAAGATGAATTATAATGGATGTAGCGGATATTAAAGTACCTTCATAAGGCTGATTGTGCTCATCAAGCAGCCACATTATGTTGCCAGTGGCACATCCGCCTGTCGGCACGCGCCCGCCGACGCCAGCGATGCTCGTAGTATCTGTAAACGAAAATTAATTGATTAATTAGCTGATTACTATTTATAGCAAATCATATAGCTATAAATAAATTTGTAAAAACTTTAATACACCAAGTATGTCTTCTCTTTCATATAAGCCTAAATGGGAAGTAAGAATATAAGCACGACATTTTTAAACACCATACTGGGATTAAAAGTATTAATTTAATTTAAAATCATGAAATGACGATTGTATTTTTATGCTTGACTGCAGAAGAAATAATCTATATTATTTACATAAAGAAGTATTAACATGAAGCGAAAACATTAAACTTGTATAGGTATAGCAGAAATGAAAGTAACAAAACATAAACTGGCAATTCTGGCAAATCCTCATTTAGAAGGGACGAATACCAAAACGAGAAATAAAGCTCGCACAGGTGCAAAAGAGTGTGTGTTGAAAAACAAACTACAAGAGAGCTTCGTTTCAGTTTTGGCGGGCAGGCTGCGACGAACCCTTCCGTTTTTTATCTAACAAAAATCGAGGCGTAGGACGGACGACGGCGCGGGCGCATCACAAATTATGCGCTGGCGGTAATCACCGGATGCGGGAGTCCGCGCGCCCGTACATTTTATGCGAAATAATCGAAGCCACCGAATTGCCAGTTAATTGGGGAACATGGCCATAAATTGCGCAGGGGCAAATTGATTCCGCGAGTGGACTCGCTGCGAGCCCTCGCCCATTACCATATTTTGATTGGATTAAAATACGAGCATACGGTTAACATCTTCCTGCCGTTGATTAAGTGTTCGATAGGATCGTAAATATCAAATGCTTACGTCAAACACCACTTTATTTTAAGCACCTAGCGGTAAGAGAACAAGGTGAGTATATATGTATACTAACCGACCTTCCACCAGCTTCTTCTTATACCAATTTACATATACCCCTGGGACTAAGTCAATGTGCTTAAGAAACTCAGCAACAATTGGTTCAGGAGTTAAACAAAAAAAACAGCTTAAACAAACAAATTAATGTCAAAGATATTATTCTTAGATTTAGCATAGTGTAAATAAGCTTAGGAAAAGGCAAGTAGATAAATATCGGTACCGAAATAAAAGAACATCACTAAGTAGCAATATAAATAGTTACGCAGAATTATCTATGTCCCGTTCAGAAATAATCGTTTCTACAGTCGAGTTAGTATCATCAATCGAGCCCATTACTTTTTCTGGCTATTTACACAATTCCTTAACGTCATTTAAAGTCTTAAGCACGTTTGCGCTCTGAAAAATTTGTTTAATGATACTCATTTCCTCTGCGTCGTTAAGACCATATTTACAGAGGTTTATCTTTACAAATTATTATAGATGAGATAAGATCTGCCAGGAGGAAGAAATTTGTCGAGACAGAGAAAATAACATGTGCAAGACCAATTTTAGTAATCGTTCCTACTATGTCATTTTAATATGATTAAATTTTTTTATGCCATGATCATTATTGTCAAATCCTTGCATGTTTAAGTAAAGGATACTATTGGTTCCCATTGTATAATGGTTTATGGTTTATTTTGGTATAAGGTATTGTGCAAATATTTTTGTAGGACTCCGTATAATATATGGACCAGATTCCCGTTTACTCTTACGCCCCGCCTCCTTCGCAGATCGATTAGTCAGTACCACGTCGACAACGGTGGTAGTGACGACATGCGCTGACACAGAGGGCGTCTATTTCCGGTGGTGACGCAACATCCGCGCTTCCGTCCGCAGGATACGGTACAAATGTCGCGGAGATAGACAGATCAACTGACACGCTTCCGCGGGATTTGCGATAAATTAACGCACGACCGACGTCTGCTTCTCCGAACTGGGGGTTGGGTCGTCTTTGTGTTGAGACATAATTAACAACGGGGATAAATATAGTTAAGTTTAAACGCGCACAATTAGGAGCTACAGACATAAGTTACTTAGCGTAATAAGAAAAAAAATTCTTATGCTTATATTCTTATTGTGGATTTTAAAATGTTTTTATGTAAAATATCTAAAGAAACATTTTCCCCCTTTATTTCACTCAACCAAAAAGCACCACTCACAACTATGATAACAATACCGAGAAATACTGAGAATATATCATATTAATCATACATTTCTCTGAATTTCAATCTTAAATTTATCTTTTCCTCACAGCATTATTCATCTCAACATAAGTGCGCAATATGTTTCTACTATAGAAAATATGTTTCGTTTCAAAATTACGACTCTGTGAAGGCATTCACTGAAATAACTGGCGAGCACGTAATTATATACTTGTGCTTGTCAATTGAATTCCCATTCACAATTCGCTTAGCCCAATAAAGAACGCTCGTTGATGCGCTACGGTAATTATAAAACGCATGCGATCAAACAATGTGTCACGCGTTCTAACCCATCACACAGCGGAAGTTCGTAGTTAAACTAAACTACGGTCATCTCGACCCCCACTCGTTGTTAACGCCTACGATTCACTGTTTTAGTGTTTTTTGTAGCGAGCTTGATATCTTTTTAAGTGGCTCCCTCCGTTTCACACGGGATGACTGTCTTTGACGTCATCCACACCTCGTATCCTTAACGAGAGTAAACACTGCCAGCTGTCGATACCTCCATCATTTGAAGTTATACAAATAAGTCGGTGTGTCACAAGCTTCAGATTGTCAGAAAACAAAACGCAGACCTATGAAAAAAAACCATATCTTGAATGAGCATGACTTCGTTAAATTCTAATTTATTATAACCTTGAAAGCATATTTTACTTTAACAAGCCATTTAAAAACCCCTCAGCTGCACCGGCCCCCTGCAGTGTGTAGAGGCTATTAACTCGTTGATTGGCTATATATTTTACCTTAACATCATTCTTAGATCAGCGGGGAACGGCGCAGGCTTGTAAAGTATCCTGGCTATTTCACGTTTAAACTTCTCGCAAAAACAAGAATCTTGATTGAATCATTTCTTCGCAGACAAAAAGTATAAAAAATTCTACTACTAAAAAGCTCAGACTCACTATAAATATTTATCTTTATGTTGTCATAACTCTAGTAGCGAACATGTTATAAGTTATGTCACAGCGTTATTATAATAACCACAACAACAAATTCAATTAGCTCAACGCATCACGAGTTTTTTAATCGTCATAAAACCATCTGTCGGTGAGATCGGTTAATTTCATCGAGAGACGCCATTATTCCAGCACTTAGGTACATCCGTCTCGAAATAGCATTTGGATGGACGGAAACGAGAGTTTAAGGGGGTCGAGCCGATGACAGACCCCCATTACCAAAGTGACGATTTGACAGTTTCACGACGTTGTTAGGAGCCGATGACGTGCGAGTGAACTGGGTAAGCGGATTTCACACGATTAACCGTCGAACTTGTGGTTTACAACCCCAAATGGTTGATGATTGATCAGTGAAGGGATGGAGAGACAGTTGTAGATGATACGAAACTACAACTATAAAAAATTGTTTGCTTTAAAAATAATCAGTTAGGTCTTTAAAATAACTACACGATGTGAACATTGTTAACGTAGATTGAATAAATAATGCAGTCTATTAATATGACCGAGGCCGCTGACCTGAATAAAAATATAGGTGGTTAACGCCTTTTAAAAGCTAATCAAATTCGTTTTCTCATCGCTTATACTACGCTGTTTTAGAATCGGGGAGTGTTATTTAACCTGGTTAAAGTTTATAAGTCGTACTAACCTTATCTCTTCACTTAAATGATTACCTTGCAGAACTATACCTACCAGAGGAAAACTTATTCATATTGAGTTAGGTGCGAACATTCACAAGCTGTAGTAACTACATGCATTCACGACAGGTGGACTGCAAGCCCTTTCAACTCTTTATCAATCGTATATTCCGCAATAAACAAGTGCATTCTCAGGTCCAACCCTTTAAAAGCGGTGTGCATGTAAATGCTTTTTAAAATGCCACTCTCATTCATCCCACGGCCATTAATAGCCCGACCGGTTAATTTTACGAGCATAGACCACTTAAAATTCCCCGGGAACAAATCGCACCGGATATTGAAAGTTAAATACGAAACTTAGTGCCCATTTGCACCTACAGAGATAACAGTCCGAGTTGACACTTTCCTTTAGTGAATGATGATCGATGGGGCATAAACCTCGCCTCCCACGTACAGCGACATTGACAAGCGTCGGATGCTTGAGTTCATTTGACTTGTTAGGTTAAGCTGCACTAACGACATTAAGCGTGATAGCACAATCGGGCCATATCGTAAATCATAATAGAATGCATTAAGAGTAATTTAAGTCTCGCGACGAATGCTAATAAGATTACCAATTGAATAACAATAGTATAAGAAGCTTAGCGTCCGTTTCCTAAAAACGATTATAACCGTGATTGTAAGATAAGTCAGAATTAGCATGAATAACATTTATAAACACCACTATGGCAAGTAATCGTTTATTCCAAGTAATCGAGATTGTTTCCAAGAAGTCACCGATCCTTGGCGATTTTTTCCACAAGTCGAGTATGTAAATGTTGCATGAGTTATTATATAAAATCATTGGTGTGAGTCATTAACTGCTAATCGTAATTCTAGAGTGCGCGTACGCCACAACACACGGTGAGATCCGCTGCGATCAGGCCACATAGTGATTCATTAAGAATGTACACGCCCATATTGTCTTTGACCGCAAACGTAATACATATAATTCTCATACGTCGCGATCAGGTAAACTGATTGAAAAACAAGTGCGCAACTTAATGCAATTGCATAAAAAGTTGCGCAAAAAATTCCAATAGATGTGTTACCGCCGACATACCTACTACAGTTATATAAACTACTTTGCGGTAAAATACTGGTATTTCTTTAAACGTTGTTCGACCACTTCCTGAGTAAAGACTGGCGCGTGCCAAATATGCAAATCTACTCCTCCCATGGTGCAGACTGCTCTAGAATCATTACCTTTTGCAATCCGCTATATTAAGCAATTAGCGTAACAGATAAGAGATTCCCAATATGGTCGCAAAACACCTTGCCCATACGATTGCCATGCCCATGCTCGTCGGCACTAGTTTCCCGTTAAGGTAATCGATGGAGTCGCTCGTTATCACCTTGTATGTCGTGTCGATATGGTATACCAATAACCCTGCTTATAATGAGCGAAAGAAATTATCTGGAACGCTTTATTTCTAAAAGAATCCAAAAGAGTATGGCTCTGGCTTTTCACCTGTCGTTTCAACAGCGCGAGCAATATTTCATTCACCGTCTGTAGGCTTGATCCACTTTTGAGGCCTTGTTTACCTTATAAAAGAATCGCTATAGTATACCTACACATCTATGGAGGCGCCAATATGAACGTCGAGGTTAGGCGAATTTAATGAGTTTCTGAGGCATTAAAAGCGAAATCACATATAAAAAGTTTACGTAAAAATTATAGAAATTTCTACACGTATTCATAGTGCTAATAAAAGTTATTTAAAATAATTGACTAACCCTGATCAGCGCGCTTGAAATATTTCTCTAGAACTTTATTCTTATTTATTGGCCATATGTCTGCGAAAGCTTTACTATGATTACAGTGAAAGAAAAATAAACTTGGATTTCATTGAGACCGAGCGTGGCGTTCGGTTGCGCGGGCGCACGTGGGCGGCGCCGCGCGAGCCACGTCGGGTATCATGTCTGTCGGCCACTCAATTACATCCAGCTGTAATAGGGCATTTAACTGTCAATTATCAGTGACCGGCTGCTGATAACTCCCGATGCCATGTCGGCGCCCGCCTGATGCTCTGATTCCACTGCGTTACGAAATACCTATTGGCCTTTGCATTCTGCGTTTTCCTTAATACTTTTCCTCTTAAATTTGTTTACATACCGCTCAATAATTGGAACTGAACAGGTAAGTAGGTATAAATACATAGAAAGTAAGATTTCTACAAAAATCTTTAAGCACACCAGCGCGCAAATCACATAATATTGTATATTTCTTTTAAGTAAAGAAACAATAAACGTAAGTAGCTATTGGCCTCTTGATATTAGGTGGACTATTTATTATACTAACAGAATTGTGCCAATTGTAAAATATTCATTCATTACACAAATAGATTTATATGCTTACGTACTTCCTTATCTTAATCAGCATTTCCACTGCAGATTCGATAACCATTGAGCGTCAATGCAATCGAATCTACATAGTATCGATAGCCACGTGCGCTCCATTGATCGTGGAGACCGACGAGTGGAGGGAGGTCCATTCATATTGCGCACGCGCATCGATCGCGACCTCAGCCTCGCCGCAACCGCGTGTTTCAGATTACTCGTGTCATACTCATAAATAATACCCTCTCCACTAGGTGTCGTTGAACTCTCGGGAATGCATTGTTACGAAAATATTTTAGAGGTGACATTTTATTAATCCCCCGTTAAAGATTATCTCGGCGTTGACGTTCATCTCCGCAGTTATAATGCTGTCGTTAATTTGATTCGTCAACAATATGGATCGTAAATTCTTGATGGGAAAAATAAAATGATTATGATGCCTTAAAAATCCATGAGAAATAAGATGATTTGATATGTAATGATCATGTTTACAATCATGATAATAGCTACAGCTATGATTATATTATGATAAGCAATTATCATGTAGGAATCATGTCAACTTGATTCCTTCATTATTAGCTATTTCTATTTTGTGGCAAACCACATTAGCATTAGGCATGTTTAAATAGTCGACACCTCAAAAATAAATAACAGAGTTACGCCTACGGCTAACATGGTAAACATGAATTTAACGAGTGGAAAATATAGTACGAGGTTTACTGGTCGATTAGGTAATAAGGTAAATACGTCTATGGGTGGAGGATTAGGCAAGACCTAAGTCTAATATTTGCGGACACCTACATCCGCCAACCTGTCGCATGCCGAACGGTCATAACACTCATAAATAGACACTCCAAACGTCTCTGGGAATGTAGGATATTTTAACACTTTTAAAATTAACTATAATTGACTTGTTTTTAAATTTAAGCATTTATGTTGTTACTAATGGGAAAGTCATTACATCTATCTTCTATGAACGTTACTAAAGTTAAAGGTTAATCATATAATTTATTAATTCCTGCAGAATAGCGTTAACATAAACATTCTTAAAGCGCTAGGTTTCTTATCGCCGGACGTCTATGTCTAGCTTGGAAACGATTCAAGATAAGAGTGTTAAGGAAAATATTGCAATTCGCGTCTGTCAACGAATAAATCGTTTATCCCCGGTTAAACGTGACAGGTGGTTATCCCAGCGATAATATTCACAAACGAGTCAATACGCTCCCACGGACATTTTACCTGCAGCTTACAATGAGGCACGTACAGCAAGAAAGAGGCCGCAGAAATAATTGGCTGCCTACAAAGCCATCAGTTGATGAAATGATCCAAAAACATTGAACAAGCTGCTAATTGGGAGCCGCTTAATTCGAATTCAGTGGATTCCCTGCGGTGGAACACGTCTTGATGGCATTGGACATGTGAATTTTAAGTACAGCAAGAAAAGCTGTTAACATTTGAACAAACTTGTTTCCATTGAAATAATCAGCCATCACATCAAAATTACGCCGATGTCTCTTAAGTACTTGTAAAAGTGCAGGCCTTCACAAAATTAACATAAATATGCTAAATTGTACTTAACTCAGAATAAACCAGAAGTATTGCGTCGCTGTAGCACTATTACTCGTCGCACATAACTAGACACACCTATATTAAGGTAAAGAAGAAACAGGACATCAACAGTTCCGCTTCATGCATATGTGCAATATGCAATTATGCAAATTGTGTCTCGAAGTGGCTCTAATGGATAATGTACGCAAATAATACAAAGGTCAAGCATACGCTTGTATTTGAAAGTGCGATTATGAGCAGCATTTAAATAATAAAATTCACTAGATAACATTTAGCCCCGACTGTTATCTGTGTCATTAATCAGGAGTCTTGAGTGCTCCTAAGCTTCAACAACCTTCCTTAACGGGCTGAATTGGCGAAAGTGTTAGATATGTCTTACATAATTTATTTTCTACTTTCAGCGAGTGAACCTTATCGTAATTCTTTGAACTTTTTAACGTGTGATACTGTCAATATAATCGTATGATATTTTTATGTGAATTATTTTCATCTCTTGCTTGTATACTAATTGCTAATAATTTACCTACACCATAAGTAGATTTTAATTAATGGCAATCTGATATTGGCGCCTGAAGCCGTCCCTGGGTCACGTAGGCCTCACAATCGGCATGCACCTCGAGCCCACCACTACGCCTTTGCCATTATAAATTGTTTAGGTTCCGCGACACAAATCACACCTACTCGTCACTACAAAAAATGTCACTGCGAACACAATAGCTTACAATTTTAAACAAATGTCAAATCAACTTTATTGACTGTGCGTAAAATTCCAGATTTTACGGGAACGTTTGCCAGCAAAAATCATTGTCCCCCAATGTTGACCTGTTAGCGATTAATCCCCCGTTCTTTAAGCGTAAATATCCGTTATAATTTTTTATGTATCTCTTACACAATGCAACAACATAT